>CATIWQ010336560.1:0-10914 GCA_949673415.1 Euphorbia schlechtendalii | reverse complement strand
TTTGACGAGATGAGAAATTGATGACATGAGAAATTGACGAGATGATATTTTTGATGAGATGAGAAATTTACGTGATGATATTTTGATGAGATGAGAAATTGACGAGATGATATTTTGACTAGATGTGAAATTGACGTGATGATATTTTGATGATATGAGAAATTGACAAGATTATATTTTGATGAGAAATTGACAAGATGATATTTTGATGAGATGAGAAATTGACGAGATAATATTTTGACGAGATGAGAAATTGATGAGATGAGAAATTGATGACATGAGAAATTGACGAGATGATATTTTTGATGAGATGAGAAATTTACGTGATGATATTTTGATGAGATGAGAAGTTGACGAGATGATATTTTGATGATATGGGAAATTGACAAGATTATATTTTGATGAGAAATTTACGAGATGATATTTTGATGAGATGAGAAATTGACGAGATAATATTTTGACGAGATGAGAAATTGACGAGATGAGATTTTGATGAGAAATTGATAACATGAGAAATTGACGAGATGATATTTTTGATGAGATGAGAAATTTACGTGGTGATGAGAAATTGATGAGAGGAGATGATATTTTGACGAGATGAGAAATTGACGAGATTATATATTGACGACATGATATTTTTACGAGATGAAATGTTGATGAGATGATATTTTGATGAGAAAGTGATGATATGAGAAATTGATGAGTTGATATTTTGACGAGATGAGAAATTGACGATATGAGAAATTGGCAACATGATATTGAAATTGATGAGATGAGAAATTGACATGATGATATTTGATGTGAAATTGATGAGATGAGAAATTGACAATATGATATTTTGATGGGACGAGATGATATTTTGAAGAGATGAGAAATTGACGAGATGAGAAATTGACCAGAAAGTGATGATATGAGAAATTGACGTGATGATATTTTGATGAGATGATTCAATAGGCTAATCTATGGGTTTTCATCCCAACATTCCAGTTTCTATCAGCAAGTCTAGGATGTATTTTCTCCAAGACATATAGATCTCTTTACTTGATCTAGCAACCTCAATTCCCAAGAAATACTGGAGCTTTCCTAAATCTTTGATCTCAAATTTATGAGCCAACAACTTCTCCACTTGAGTCATCTCCTGGTTAGCATCTCTTGTCATAACCATATTGTCACAATACACTATGATTAAGGTGACCTTGCCCCGTTGATGTTTTATGAAGAGAGTATGATCTTCTTGGCTCTGTTTATAACCGAAAGAAATCATGACTTTGCTGAATCTGTCAAACCATGCTCTAGGAGATTATTTCAGACCGTATAAGGCTTTCTTCAATTTATAGACTTTCCCTTCACTTTGATGGTTCTCAAATCCTTAAGGGACATTCATGTAAACTTCTACTTCCAAGTTTCCATGAAGGAAGGCATTTTTGACATCGAATTGGCATAGATCCCAATCAAGATTTGCAGCACATGATAATATATGACTCTAATAGTGTTCATCTTTGCAAATGGAGAAAATGTTTCTTGATAGTCTACTCCATAAGTCTACGTAAAACCTTTTGCAACCAACCAAGTCTTGTATCTTTCTATCGAGACATCCGCTTTGTGTTTAACAATGAATACCCATTTGCAACTAACCAACTTCTTATTTACTGGGGGAACGACAAGTTCCCGAGTCTCATTCTTGGATAATGCTTTCATTTCTTCAAGCATAGCATGCTTCCATTTCTTAAAGCATAGCATGCTTCCATTTCGGGTTTGCAATGGCTTCTCTCCAATCCTGTGGACTATGTTACCTAGACTCGGGTACGAGTATCGGATAAGGATGTGTATTCGAGTGTCCAGTACGTCATTTCAAAAATTTAGGGTACGGGACACCGTCCTAGTTTTGGATACGGGTACAGGGATACGCAAAAATTACTAATATATAAAATTTCGAAAGTTAATTAGTAAAATACATGATAATTTAATTGGTACAGGGAGATGTATAGGTAAGGTTTAGACTTTCTTCTTCATTAATAATAATAGTTATTTCATATATAAGTCCATTTGTATCAGCCCAAACTTTACAATAAAGTTGAGAAGGTCTAATTTAATTTTAAATAAAATTTATAGTGGGCTTAAATAAGAAACCTAACCCAACTTAACTCAACAACCACTTTATTTACTCACTGCCATCAATCACTATCCCTCTCTTGTTCCACTCATTCACTCTCTTTCTTTTCTTCTACATATGTATATTCTTCTTGTTTTCATTTCTATGATGATCAATTTGACCAACCCATGTGCATCTGGCCACACCAGACACGAATCCAGCATCGGTTTCTGTACTGTCTGTACCAGACACCGGTGAGCTAGCCAAAATGGCAAGTCCAAGTAACATAGCCTGTGGAATAAACACGGACAAGAGGGACAAAGCAAAGGCTCCATGCGATGGAGATAATAATGATGAGAAATAAAGTTTGGTACATATAAAGGATGATTAGTGCAAGACCTGACTGTTCACCACTTTTCTACTGATAAGTTTAATAGTTTGTTCGCAAGATTTGGCTATATATTGATGGCACCAAAAACTTGTTCACATAAAGTATAGGTGTTGTCAGTACCTCTTATCAAATAGAAAAATGATGATAACTGCAAGTATACAGTTGCGATGTAGTTTTAAAACATATCGAACCCACAGGGAAGGAACCAAGTCTAAAGATCAATAAGGAAGACAGAATAAAGAAAATAAAATAGATTTGATATTTTGGATAGGAGGGTTAGAATGAAGAATGAGTGAATATAGATATGAAAGATTAGAGAATCTAAATATATAGATTTTTCCTACGAAATAAGGATAGCAGAGAAAACATGCAAGTTCAACAAAGATGTTACGATTCACTAAACTAATCTAACAGACTCGTTTCAAAATACCCAGATGTTCAATTATTCGTTGTAGAGCAACACATGAAATAACTTTTCTAAACCTAGCGTAAACGAATTAAGACAATTATATAAACCTGGACAACGTCAATACTATCCTTAGTACTGGTCGCTCTCACATAGCCACATTTAGCAAGTTACCATTCCAAAAATGTTAGCTCGCTAAACAGCGTTATATCACAGATCCAGTGATTATACATGATATTGTTAACCCCGAAACTACTCTTAAAATTGACTCCAACGCATATAACTTGATTAATATAAAAGACTTAACAAGAAATACGTATTATGACACATATACATATCATAAACTTCAAAATAGAAAGTATAAGTAGAAAGCAAAGCAAAGTTGTAAGGTATGCAAGTAAAAGCTAAAGTTAATCAAATAGTATCCACTCTTTAATGGGAGTCATCGATTCCCGCAATTCTTGCTTTTGCTTTGAATTCGGTCTTGGCCTAGTACAGAACCTCCTCTAGGATGCTATTCTTTGCGAATATCGAACAAACTAATATTGAAGAATGAAAACTTTTATTGATAAGTGATTTGCAAGTACACTTATACAACAATTGCTCGAGAATATAGAGAAATCTAGTGGTCGAAACAAGGATTCGAATCACTTAAACATTTTCTCGCTAACACTCATGAATGTAGCGAATTCTCTATCTATACACACACTATATCTCTCTCTCATGCACTCTAATATTTTCCCTCTGGTTGATTTTCACAAAATTGTAAGGTTTGGAGCCCTATTTATAGAGTTCGAAGGGTTACGTCTATCCATATGAAGAGTCGTGTCCGTTGGTGAATGATTGCATCACTTCATTGTGATTAGTTGAGAAGCTTGAATCTAATCCACATTGGATAGGCACCTTTTCATGATTGGTTGATTTCTGATAGGTGTCTATTCGTTGGTAGTTGATGGCGGTTGATGGTCCTTATCTAGCAGTTGGTAGTTAAGAAGATTAAACCAGAAAACCATCCAGGTCACGACCGTGAATATTTGATTGGCAGATTTCTGTTTTGAAGAAGAACAAGTCGTGACCGTGAATTGCATTTTTCTTCAGAATTCTCCTTGTAACTTCGCCGATCTTTGACAGCTTCGATCCTAAGCCAAATCTTTAAGTTCCATGCATCTTTTTGCACCTTTTTCACTCTTTTTCATAGAATTCCACTTTAGATCATTTTATTCCCAAGATTTACTTAGTATATACATTTTCATAAAAAACAACTACATACCATGTGAAATCTTTTATATGAAGTGTAAAAATGACTAAAACTATAATGTTTAATGTATAAAATTAATATGATATTAAGTGTTATTATACACTTATCACCTGGTAGATTGATTAAATAAATCTTGATTCTGTCGAAGGCTAACTGACAATGTTCATCCTAGACGATGGGCTACTGCTTCTTTGATAACTTAAATATTGGCTTGTAGATGGAGTAAAGATATCACAACCTCAAGGGACTTTGGCTTTGAGCTACTTCACTAGTTATGTCTGTTTCAGATGTAGTCGACATAATCTTCGCTTCACTCGTCTTAACTTCGGATCAGCCAAAATTCGATGGTCTACAATCTCTCTGATGATGCCCGACATGTCTTCATATGACCAGGCAAAAGTGCTCATGTGATGTCTAAGCACAATTTTAATCTCCATTTTTTACCAATGTTTAAATCATTGGATATAGTCACCTTTTTAGGTGATTCATTGGTACCCAAGTTAATTTCATGTAAATACATATCATGTATGCTAAAAAAGTTATATGTAGACTCGTATGAATGTATGGCGCTGTTAGGTGAAACATTAAACAAGTAAAACAAAGTCTAGATATTTCATAAAAATGAAAAGGTCCTACATATAAAGTTTATCAAAATTAAAACTTACATTTTAGGATAATTTCTTCTTCCTCCACAAACGGAGGGTCTTCCTTGGTGATGGAAGTAGTGGTATCAAAAGGAATGGCAAAAGTAATAGTGATGATTAATTAAGGTAATAATTGAACATGGGAACTGGTATGATGGAATTTCAAAACTTGAAATTAACCCTAAAGGATCTCCTATGCATGCCATGATTGATATAATCTAAGTTCAAACATTTCATAGATGCTAATAGGTTTATAAAACTTAATAAAAGAAACTTAGCACCTAAGTTAAGAGCATTACTAGTTGATGTGTGTCTTTCCTTTGGTGCGGTTCTCCCTTAGAACAATTGGACATCACTCCATTAGCACAAGCCTCCAAACCAGGATGACCTCTATGATTAATCCACATGGACCCCAACCAACCAAAACCTTCCGTAGAGTAAGAACTCGTTAATTGAAAAGTATTTGCTAGATCACTCGTAGACCAACAAGAAAATATAACTTAGAAGGATCTTCAAAAATATGAATAAACCTTCAAAAGAATTCTTGTGTAAGCAGAGAAACTCATGGAGGATCTCACAAAACTCATGAAGAGAAGAAGTTAAAACTCAAAAGGAAAGGCTAAGCTGAAGTACATTTCAAAGGAGAAGGAGGAGCCTATTTATAAGGAGAAAGGGGCCGAATGCTCCCCTTTTTAGCAATGTGGGATGGGAAATTCTCCATCCCACACATGGAGACCCAGGCTCTATGAGTTGACCCGCTTGCACATCCCGTTTGCACTGGTTGTACGCTGCCTCCACAAGGGAAGTCCTAATTAGCTTACCTTGTCCTTCAAGTTGGGCTTGCCAGTTATCCTGCAAGCCAAGATTACGGGCTGCTGGTGGGCTTGTAGCCCATCAACATGCGTTGGCCTTGTGCTAATGCATGCTAGTGGTTGATGAGCAATTTTGCTCGTGAGGCTGCCATGTAGGCCCCACCCCAAAACATAACGGGGCCCCCTTGCAACGGAAAAAACTCCCTTTCTCCACCCCATGTAATTTTACCAACTACTCCCTTTAAATCCTTCAATTATTATTTGGTCCAACTGATAAGTGTATAATTACACTTATTATCACATTAATTTTATACAATAAACACTATAGTTTTAGTCATTTTTATACTTCATATAAAAGATTTCACGTGCTATATAGTTATTTTTTATGCAAATGCAGATACTAGGTAAATCTTAGGAGTAAAATGAGCTAAAGTGGAATTCTATGAAACAAGAGAGAAATAGGTGCAAAAGTTGCGTGGAACTCAAAGATTTGGCTTAGGATCGAAGCTTTCAAAGATCGGTGAAGTTAAAAGAAGAATTCTGAGTAAAACTCAATTCACAGTCGTGACAATCATTCATGGTCGTGACTTGTTTACTTCAGAATTAGAAGATTGCCAATCAAAGATTCACGATCATGATATATATTTAGTGTCGCGATATGGACGGTTTTCTAGTATTATCTTTTTAACTAACAATCGCCAGATAAGCATGATCAACTGCCATCAACTACCAATGAACAGACACCTATCAAGAGTCAACCAATCATGAAAAGTTGCTTATCCATTATGGATTATATCAAAGCTTCTCAACCAATCACAATGGAGAGATGCAATCTTTCACCAATGGACACAACCCTTTGTTTGGATAGACGCAACCCTTCGAACTCTATAAATAGGGCTCCAATCCTCTTCCATTTTGTGCATTCAAGAAGTGCAGTGGATCAGTGTGGCATAGAGTGGAAAAAGTGAGAGAGAGATATAGTGTGTATGTGTAGATAGAGTCGCTACGTTCTTAAGAGTTAGCGAGAAAATGTTTAAGTGATTCGAATCCTTATTTCGATCACTAGATTTCTCTATATTCTCGAGCGATTATTATATAAGTGTACTTGTAAATCACTTATCAATAAAATTTTTCATTCTTCAATATTCGTTTGTTCAACATTTGCAAAGAATATCATCCTAGCAGAGGTTCTGTACGGGATGAGACCGAATTCAAAGCAGACGTAGGAATTGCGAGAATTGACGACTCCCATTAAAGACTGTATACGGTTTGATCAACTTTAGCTTTCACTTGCATACCTTACAACTTTGCTTTGCTTTCTACTTATACTTTCTATTTAGAAGTTTATGATATGTCTATGTGCCATAATGTGTATTTCGTGCTAAGTCTTTTATGTTAATCAAGTTATATGCATTGGCATTAATTTTAAGAGTAGTTTCGGTGTTAACAATATCGTGTATAATCACTGGATCTATGATATAATGCTGTTTAGTGAGCCAACCTTTTTGGAGCCATTAAGTTATTAAACTTATCAGTGGAAAAGTGGTGAACTAGTTTTTGGCGCCGTTGCCGGGGAAGGCAATAGCCTTCTGAGGATCAAAATTCCAGGGAAGTTAAGTAAATTCTAAAGTTTTTTTTATTTATTTTTTTTATTTTCTATACCATAAAATCTTCAAAATTTCATTCTAGTTATGAAAAGAATATGAAATATTCATCTTGGAGGTGATACGTCATACTATTTCATCTTGTTCTTGACAAATAGAAGATTTTCTTCTATTTTTCCTATTCGTGTTCGCGACTACCTATCGCGCTCGTGAATTCCCCTACCAACTTTTTATTTTCAAAATTCTGTTAGTCATGCTCTCGACCTAGGATCACAATCGCGACGCGTTCAATAACTGCAGTAGTTTTGGCAGTTTTTCGACAGTTTTTCTCTTATTCTACATATAGGTCGTGATTCTCAACACTCGTTACTTCAGTTATCTGAAATTCCTTCTTTTTCAATAAAAAATTTCTATTCTAAACCTTGAAATGAATCAATCCTTTTTTATCAAAATGAGTCACTCAAATAAATCTGTTCTCATTCTTCCTTTAGACCTGCAAGAATGGTATGAAGCACCTTTTCTTATTCATTCTCGAGAGGAAGGTGATCATTTTGAAACAATTAGAGATGCAGATTTCACTAGTTCTTATGTCATTCATAAGAATAGTTTAATTCAATTAGGAATCTATGAGAGGGTAATGTATTACCTTGGAATCCTAAACATGGTTCTTTATTCATCAATGAATATTAGGAACAGTGAAGACAACTGCAAGGAAATGCTGATTTTGTTAATTTGGACAAATTCTAAGATGAAATGTTTAGAGTATTGACATCAAGGGAAGAAGTATATATTGTCAAGGAAGAAGTTGGAGCAGAACTTGGGTTTCCCTAAAGATTGTAACTACAAAATGCTTCCTGATTGGGATCCACTACCAACAAGGAATCGCCTTACTGGAAAAGATGAATACAAACAGGAAACCGCCTATAGCCGGTGGATTCAAGACCCCTGTTTGCTTGCTCTACACTTCTATCTAAGTAGTGCGCTTTTCGGTAGAACTAGTTCTGACATGATCATTCTTGAAGAATTATTTATCTTAGAAGCAATCTGGAATGGCAAGCTTGTAGACGTATCGGGGATTATGATGGGGACTCTTATGTCTACCGCAATTGATCCTGGTAGGATATCATATGGGTGTCGAACTATGGCGAATTTGCTAGGATAAATAGGGAGAGTGCCAAGTTGTGGAGAAGTCTTTACTGATGAAGATGAAATTTCGGAATTAACTATGGAAGTTTTCTTTAAGAAAGGATTTCTAACTAAGTGTATTGGGGCGAATGGGATAACCTATGATTGGAAATCGTGGGATGAATGAGTTGAAGCTGATGAGAATAAAGAAAGTGAAATTGCTAGGAAATAGGGAAGTAGTTCAACCAATCTTAAAAGGAAGTTGAATGAATTAATGGAAGAACAATTCTCTATTCATCACAAGATTAGCAATATCCATATTTTTGTATGTGATGTTGAAAGGGATCTGCGGGAGTCACGTTATAAGATTGATCAGATGATTGAATCCTTAAATCCTGAATGAATAGTTTTCTTTTCTTTTCGATTTAGAATCTTGTATAGTCTTTTCTTTCAATTTAATTATGTGTTATGTGTTTTGTTTATTTGTTTGTGTTTTCATGTTAGTATGTAAATCTTTGTTATTATAAATGAAAATTTGAACAACAAGACATTGATGTTCAATTGCTATCTTCACCATGAATTCCCAAGGTATAATAGTAAATATTTATCATTTGTATTTATCAAAGTTTGCTTGTGTTTGTGTTTTTAAGTTTTTATAGGTTCAAGTCTAAAAATTGAAGAATTTGAAGAACAAAGAGGTTTGCGAACGTGACATATTTCGCACTGGTGAACACTGGGTACAAAAACTTTCTGTTTCTTTCATGAGGAGAGTCACGATCATGACTGGCCTTCACGATCGTGACACGGTAAAGTTATAACCGTTACAGATCACGAACTAACACGTGTCAAATGGCTAAAACTGCCATTAACGGCCAGTTTTGACCCTAAAATGGCTATAATCCCATTTGCGACCAATTATAGTCCCCTTAAACCTCTATAAATAGGTCCAATTTGAACCCTAGCCACCACACCTTCTGAAAAGCCTTCAAATTTTTGAAATTTCTAATATTCTATATTCAAGTATCTAAACCTTTTTCAATCCTTTTTCTTCAAACCAACATTACTCGTGTGAAGAAAGCAGTACAAAGGAGAGGAGCACAATCAATTCAAGAAGAATTCGATAGTCCATTCCCGTTAAGGACAAGAGAAGAGGGCAAGAGATTTCAAAAGCTAAGTAAATTGGATATCACCAGGATGATATTCCTCGATCTGGTTTACTTGGAAACACTTAATCTCCGAGAAGAGATGGAAGCCTACTTTTCCATCCTTGGCCTTTTGAAATTTGTGGATATGAGGTTCCCATAAAATCGAGATTGGATACTCGAGTGTTTGGTTACATTCGATTACAAAGATTCAAGGAAGAGGGCGATTCAATTTGGGAATCTAGGATAACAATACACCATCATAAGAGAGATGATGGGTGATTGGTTCAATTTCAAGATTGTCAACTCATCAAGCATGACGGACTCATTTCAACCTAATCGAGTTTGGGCAAATTTATCGGGTAAGAGAGTCTTCGATCCCAAAAATTCTCCTAACAAACTCATTAAGGATGATTGTATTCTTCTTCTCCACAAATACCTTTCCACTTCGGTATTTTGTCGAGTCAAAAATACAAAAGTTCAAAAGAAGGACTTGTTTGTTCTCTCATGCACTATGATGAAGCAAAAAAGTGGAAACTGTGGATATAATTTGGGATATGATGAAGAAGAACTCGACGAGCATGAGGAGTAAAATTGGAGTGGTCGAAATTATCACCGCTATAGTCTTGGGTACCAGGAGGTGAACTCCCCTATGTTCAACAACCAGGTGAGTATTTTCGGTATATGGATGGAAATTATTTGAAGAACACCAGAATTCTACAAGAAAACGATGGCATTTATTCTTTCTATTTCTAATCCAACCGAAACAAGAAGCTCAATTTGTCTCAAGAGGATTCTTCCATCGGACCATCAAACCCATCCGTCAGCTATTGAAGAAGAAAGGCCCTGATAACTGAAATAGAAGAAGAAGATGAAGATGAAGAAGCTCCGGAAGATTGGAAGGCTAGCATGCAACTTAAGTTGGATAATTGCCAAGCGGAACTTGGAGTTATGAAGAAAGACATGAAGATTCTAAAGAAAAGTAACAAGACGATGCTTCGAAAATTACTTTCATTCTTTAGAAAACAAAATTGTCAATTCATTCCTAGTCCACCAGATTCTCCTTCACAATAACCGGGTTAATTTATTTTTCTTACTTTATCTTTTCTTTCAATAATTTTTAGACTAGTTTTAGTTATTAGTTTTGATTTTTATTTAATGTCTCACAATGAGGACATTGTGTTCTTTAGTGTGGGGGGGCATTTGTATAAATCCCGTAAAATCCAAAGAAAATTAATAAAATTTAAAAAAATTGAAGAACATGAAAATTTTTCTTGAATTTCGTGTCAATTTATGCATTATCATTTCTTATACTTTACTAACAATTGTCCAAGGTTATTGTGAGTGTTAGGTTTTACAAGTTCTATGTTAGTGCAAAAATTGAACGCATGTTGAATTTGAGCGTTAGAAGCACAACATTTTCCAAATTGGCAAGGATGA
>CATIWQ010336498.1:0-21276 GCA_949673415.1 Euphorbia schlechtendalii | reverse complement strand
AACATCACACAAGTGTTCCTAGAGACTCTCTATACTTCGAGGAGTTTGAGAGGATCCAAGGTAGTTTGTACATTATTCGAAATCATCTGGTAAAAGAAACTGCCAAAAGCTTTGTAGATAAGATGGTCCTAATCCTGAATGGGTTAATGGACTCTGCAGCTCAGCTTGGGGCAGCTACTGCATCTATCCCCACGTATACTGTGATAGCTAATGTTGTTGCAAAAAGATAAAGGGTAGTGTAGATGCTGCTACTGAGCAGCTAAGTCTCCTGAGTAATATGGCTACTCAAGTGACACAGATCCATGAGTTTGATAAATAGCAGGCCAAAATAAAGAGACTAACCGATCGCAAGATTGAGGATGTCCCTAATGAGGTGTCAAGTACCAAAGAAGTGGGCCATAGCATCGCAAAGTTAGTAGAAGCTGAGTCGAAATTCCTCCTTATCCATGATGCTAAACAAGATGAAGTGCTCAAGATGCTAAAGAACATTTCTCAGAAGCTGGATAATGCCCTTATCATTGAACGTATTCCTCTCCATGCCAAAATGGACACCATTCAGAGAGAGTTCAGTGATCACATCATGAAGAAAGTTTCTTTTTCATAGAAGTTTCTGATATCCGCAATGGGAAAAATCTTTCTGGACATGCTTATGCCAAGTGCACCCCTAACCGAGTCCCTCTGCCCTGAGATTGGATTGTCAATCCACAAGAAGCTTAATGTCATTAAAAGCAAAATGGAGGATCTGATGAAGAAGGTTGAGTGGCCACTTAAGATGGGAGAGCTAGACGAAAAAGATATCAAGTACACTTCCAAGTGTATCGCATCCATTGGTCCAAAGATCCTTGATATTGAATCTCAGATGAAAATTGCACTGACATGAATGGACTTCTGAGGACTTCTTCAGTGTTTTCAATAGTTTGCGATCTAAGGCTTTGACCAAATATCTCAACTTTGTCGATGCCATCACCTTCTTCTCATCGAGCTGAATGATCAAGACTTCCTCTCCTCAAAGGGCAAGGAGCAATTGGAGCAAGAGATTTCCCCAGCAATTATTGGCTAGCAAGAGAGTTTCCAAGCTACACTCAATGCCTTTAATGTCTGCCTCAATCAAATTGTTCAAGATCAGATAGTAAAGTGGGAGAAGGTAGCTGAAGATGCTTTTAGAATGGTGAACTTAAACAAGGGATCTCTTATAAGGAATGTTCATCCACTTCATCCTTCCAACCAGCAGAAGACCTATCAAGACAAGCATGGCTCTTCTTCTTCAGCGCAAAAACATTAGAATAGGCTACTTCTTTTCAGTAGTTGTTAAAACTTGTAATAGGGCTTAATATGTGCGGAGTATGTACTGACTAAGTCATTCTAATATCAATAAAATTACAAGTTTTTCACCTCAAGTTATGATATTCTTAACTTTATATGCTGAGTATGTTTTCTACTATGCAACTAACCATGTGATATAAGAAAACATACAAAAGACCAAACCTTTCAAGATAAGCTAAAGTAAGATTAAGTCCCAAATCAAGAAGACATCCTCTAAGTATGGGGGAGCTGAGCCGCTTGTAGAAGACTCACTCAGTATGGGGGAGCTCAAGCTGACTAAGGAAAGTCACTCAGCATAAGGGAATTCTTACATCGCTTTCAGGTATTCTGTAATCTCTGAACTATTTAATCAATTAACTTCTTCTACTACATAGTTTGCAATCTGTCTGAAATGCGGGAGATTGTAGAACCCAAGTTAATAGCACTTCATGGTACTGAGTAGTTTTGGAAATAGCAAGCTAACTAGGATAGTGAAATTAATTTAATACTAAGTAGACTCTTAATTAATAAAGCTAACTTGAGTTTATTCAAGGGAGAATAACTCAATGTTGTTGGATGACTAATTAATTTATGACTTAGAGTAAGAAAAGCTGAGCCTATGCTGAGTACTACATATTTTAGAATTACGTCACTCAACTCGTGTTGAGTTTCTTCTTTTATTTAATTAAAAGCATGTTTTGTTTGACACGTAGAGACTTAATGATCATGTTTTACTAATGTTGTCTATGATGGAACGGAATATTCCTTTAGTGATTTTCAAGATAAAAGGTGATGAAATAAAGAAAGATTCCTATGGTCCTCACAACGTCAAAAATGTCAGTACAACTATCAGAGATTCCCCACTACAGTCCAAGTAAAAGTAATTTCTATCATGCGCCACGTCTCAAGTGTCTCCATGCGATTCTACCAACATCAGTAAGGTCATCCAATGGGAAGACTCCATGTTTCAATGTAGCATTCCTCTCTCAGATCCAGATTTCTCAAAGACAAATGAGAATTTGTAAACAGAATCTTATCGTGCCCCAATGTTCAAATTCTTATCTCTAAACATCCTGGAATTTATCTCCAATGGGAATTTTCAAAAGATAAAAAGAGATGAGAAATTAAAGATCAGCGATCTTGTAAAGTTTACAATGACTACTTCTCAAAGCTTCAAAGTATAAATAGAAGACTAGAGTAGATGTTCAAATTTGATGAATCAGCTCGAATTTCTTAAGAGCTAAAATGTAGCGCAATTTACTCTAGCTTCTAAAGAAATTCCATCGCAAGCAATCAGCAAACATCAAAAGTCCTTATCTATTTGTAATAGAGAGAAATAGCTTATATTAACATTGTAAGGATTTAACATTTCTATAAGCTTAATTCAGTTCACTTTCTTATATTAATTTGAATATCAATTTGGGAAGGGTACCCAAATTGAGTTGAGAGTTAGTTAGAAAGTAAGGTAGTTTCTGTAATCGTGTCTACCCTTTGTAAAGGCTTCTCCACCTATTGAAGGAATGAATCACTAGTTTATCAAAGCTTAGAGATGGCATCCAAGGACTGGAGGTAGGCTAGGGGTCGAACCAGGATAAATCTCAGTTGTTAACATTCTAACTTTAAGCATTTAGCTTTGTCAGCGACTTGCTCATTCATCTCTCTCTTATTCTCATTCTTACTTTTTATCTGATCTGTACTGAGTAGTCTTACTCAACTAAAGATTGAAGATAAACTATGCTGACAAAACTGAGCAGTTTATAAGTTTTTATATCACACTCAGTGCGCATACTCAACATGCATATAAAAACTGAACTTGGTGAATAATTTTTGAAAAACTTAAAAGTAACCAAGATAACGCATTCACCCCCCTCCACTATCATTTGTAGCCTGTTTATGGACCAACATTTCTATTCCTTGGTATCATAAAAGGTATACACTATAGTCTCCTTAGGGTAACCTACAAACAAATATCTATCAAACTTAGCACCTAGCTTATCTAAATTTATCCTCATTACATATACAAGATATCCCCAAACTCTCAAGTGAGAAAGTGAGAGTTTTTTTACCATACAATAACTCATATGGAGTTAGTTCAACTGATTTAGAAAGCACTCTATTCAGAATATAAACTATGCTCTCAAGTGCATAACCCTAAAAGGATCTACTAAGTTCTGCTTGGCTCATCATGGACTGAACTATATCGAGTAGGGTTCGATTTCTCCTTTCTAACACTCAATTGTGTTGGGGCATATAAGGAGGTTTCCATTGGGATAAAACTCTATTATCCCTTAGATAATCCTGAAACTCCTTGCTTAAGTATTCACAACCTCGATCAGATTGAAAAGTCTTTATACTTTTCCCAAGCTATTTCTCTTCTTCAATTTTGAATTCTTTAAATCTATCAAAACTTTCAGACTTGTTCCTCATAAGGTACAAATAACCATATCGTGAGTAATCGTTGATAATGGTTATGAAGTAGATGAAACCCTCATGTGTATTAACACTCATTAGACCACATACATCGGAGTGTATTATTTCCAAAGTACTAGTGGCATGCTAATCCTTTCCTTGAAAAGGTCTCTTAGTCATCTTCCCTTTTAAACAAGATTCGCACGCACCATAGGATTCACATTCCATTTGGCCTAAGTCTCTACATTTTTGTAACTTAGTTTAGTGAGTCTCATGTGGCCTTCACAACAATTCCATAAGTAGGAGAACTTCTCATTATCTAATCTTGATTTCTTAACAATGTTCATATTTAGAATTTCAGTTTTAGTATCTAGAATATATATGCCATCCATAGATATTCCACAAGCATAAAGAATATTATCACACTAAATTCAACATTTATTATTAAAAAATGAAATTTCAAATCCGTCTACTACTAGACGCGCAACAAAAATAATATTCTTAGTGATAGCAGGAATATAATAGCAATTGTTCAAAACTTAAACAAGACCACTAGGTAGATGAAGGCTATATGTCCCTACAGCTATTGTAGCAACCCGTGCTTCATTTCCAACTCTTAGGTCCATTTCCCTCTTTGTAAGCCTCCTACTGTTCCGCAATCCCTATACAAAAGTACAAATTTGTGTGCCACAACTAGTATCTAGTACCCAAGTAGACTCATAGGGAACTGTAGAGAAACTCTCTATCATGAAAATACCTTAAGTAGATGCCTGACTTGGCTTCTTCTTCATTTGTCCATAAACTAGAGCTTTGCAATCATGTATCTAGTGTCCGGGCTTTCCACACACGAAACATAAACCTTTAGGTTTTCCCTTTTCAATAACTACATTTTTTACCTTCCTGTCGATGGGTTTTAAACCTTTACCTTTAATGCAAGTTTTACTTGCCAAGGTACTTGTTCCTCTAGCCACCATACCATCTTCAAAATTTCTAAGTTGCTTGACAAATTCAAATGTTTTGTTGGTCCTTTTTAACATAAAATAATCTTTCACAAAAGGTGAACATTTTTTAGATAGGGTTCCTATCATAAGCTATATATCATGTTTGGAATCTATCTCGATTCTTATTTGAGCCAATCTTCTTAAATATTGTAAATATTCTACACATCGCTCGGTTGCCAGGATCCCATCATCTATCCTGGAGTTATAGAAGAACTTCAAAATTTCATTCCACTCAACTTTCATTCCTGCATGAAGTCCTCTGAGATGAATTAGCATGGATTTTAAATCCATGCCTTCATGCATTCTGTTAAGCTTCAAGCTCATGGGTTCGAGCATCACAAGTGATATAATGAAAGCATCTCTCTTGTGCCTAATATATGCTTCTTTCTCTTGGATAGAAGCATCAGCATCAGGATTGATTTGTTCTGGATTATATAAGACATAAGCCATGTGGCTTTTCGCAAGTTCTTCCCTAAGAACATTGAACAAGTAGTCAAAATTGATCCTTGTTAATTTTGTATCAAGTATCGGGTGAAGGTTTATGTTCAGATTCATTATTCAACCTAGATATAAGATATAACATGTTTAGACATTAGTATATGTACATGCATTTAATATAAGGTCTTTAATTAAATACATAATTCCTACTATTTTTAATGACATCTAAATAGCCCTTGCTATTCAAATTCAGGAAATTTGGTTGAACCAATTTTCCTTATTAGGTAGCATCCATAGCCATTCATTATGACTCCCACTATCGCAGGTTAACCCATAACAAGATAACCATGGTTGGAACCCATTCATTTGCATATCTTGCAATTGCTAATTCATTTGAGTTCTCTTTCTCGAGACGTGTGTACCTAATTGTATGATTCCTCAAATGTGTCTCCAATTTGGCATTAGCTTCAATAATATGGACAACAACCCTCCTTGGTTAAGATAATAATCCCATCTAGTCTCATGACCAAACAAATGTTAAAGGAAGGCATGTTTGATATGTGCTTACAACCATTATTAAGGTTCGTATCACGTCTTAAGACGGGAAGACATTTTAATGCCTTAATATAGTTATAGAGATGTCATTGGTTCCACTGGTCTCATCCTAATCTAGGTCTTATACGACGGATATAATTATGAAATAATAAATCCAAGCTATTTGGAATTATTAACTTTAAGGGAACATGCTCAAACTGGTATATGATAATCATTCCATTATGCCATGACTCTATATAACATTCAAAACAAACAAGGTCCATGTTTTAAGTTCTAGCACCTATGTCTATATTTTTTAATTAAACAATTTAAACTACGTTTGTAAAACCATATGGGGAATCTAATTCCCATACTAGAAATCGACTAAGTCATAAAAATCCCTTGGGTATTCATGAATCTAATACCAATGGTGATTTCCAAGTAGGAAAGGCCCCTTAATGTGAATGAGCAACCTTGTCCATTCCTTACGAAAATCATCGCGGGCACTTTGATTCGTAATACTACGAACAATTATGATTAAAATATTTCATTCTTTAAATAAATGAAGTACGGGATGATCCTTAATTAAAGAATTTACCCATGTAATAAAACATTGCTAATTTTATATTATAATAACCTACACTAAGTTTGAGCAAAAGCTTAATCTAGTTATCACATCATTTTCTATAATAGGAAATGAACCCTAAGTCATGCATAACATACTTTAATCAATTCATGGTAAATCACATTTTAACATGTTATAATCAATCATACATAGCATAAGGCAAGCTCTGATACCACTGTTGGTTAATCAAGACAGTAATTGAACATGCAATCGTAGTAAGGCGGAATATCAAATCTTAAAATTAACCTAAGGATCTCCTAAGCATGCCATGATTGATATAATCTAAGTTAAAATGTTCCATAGATCCTTTTAGGTTTATAAAACATATAAAAGAAACCTAGCATCTAAAGATTAAAGCATTACCAGTTGATGCGTGCTTGATCTCTCTTTTGGTGGCGGTGTTCCCTTTGAGGTGATAATACAAGCATCCAAACTAGGGAGCCTCTATTAATTAATCCACATAGATCTTCACTGACCAAAACCTCAAAGAGGTAGAGCCCATCGATTAACAGTAACTGTTAGACTACTTGAAAACCAACCTGAAAACAAAACCTTGAAAGCTCACTGTGAGCGGATGACAAGGAGCGATGGGTTGAGAGCTCACAAAAATGAGAGACGTGGTCCACCAGGGTGTTTTATTTGAAAATGAAAATGTACAAGGTCGTGGACCCGGAAAGGTTGAAAGAGAGAGCGAAAACATTTTTAGATCAGTCAAACCTGAATCCGCCATCTCTTAGGGTAGAGTCACCACCTGGATTAGCTCTTTCCAAGAATTAAAGGCCTATGAGGCTTAACATCCGGGGGACGGCCCACTAAGATACAAAGATCCGAGTTCGGGATAAGTTGCTTATTTCTTATTGGATCACATTATATTACATCTATAGAAAATCTTATTTCTTATTCATATTCGCACTTATGTCATTTCCGAGTAATAATGTATGATTTAACATGCGTGCGGAAAGTTATAAAATAATACATAAAGCGATAAATAAATGTGAGAAAAGTAAAGATTAAAAATTACAAAACCTCAGGGGATGCAACCGCCCACTAATCTAATAATTACGTTTCTCAAACAATAATTAAAATGTGATACCCGAAGGAAAATAAAACCCTAGGCATACATCTAATCCTAATCCACCTGCATCCACAAAGGTTAGCATAGGATATATCACAACATTTACACGTATGATCGATTTAATTTTGGAGAGGCCCGTGTGGCCTTATTAAAATATCAACGATTTAAAATTCTTAATTCGAATAAAACAATTCATTTTATTATAACATATGTTCTTCATTTTAATAAGTGATAATGCTCGCATGGCAAAGATGTGTGGTTTTTTATCTGGGAATAGATTTTCTATTCCCTTCGTGAGGGTATTCTACAGATATATCCATTAATAAAAAGAAATAAAAGATGAATAAGAATTATTACAACATTATTTACATAATGAAAAAAGTAGAATAATCCCTAGGTCCACATGTAAAATGAAATAAAAAAGAAATATACAGAGAGCACGAAATAAGCAGCTCTAGGAACTTATAGGCTCACCCTTTCTACTTGAATCCACTTCGGCATATCCGTATGATCCTGAGAGAGTTCCTTGTTCGTTTTTTAATGTTGTGGTTTGGTGCAGAAAATAATTGTTTATTTATCTAAAAGATAATCAGACTCAGGTTCCAAATTTATTTTAGACACGAGAATATCTGAAGACTTTAAAATCGTAAAGTTTCAGAATCCAAAAGTGTTATGGATCCGAATTATTTGAAAGAAAATATTTTCTTGATTTTTTTCATTGTTATTTCTCGTGAAAATAGAATTTTACTCCAATTTTTCGTGCCTCCTTCAATCCAAAAAAGTCCTGATATTTATAGGGCTTGAGCCAGGCTCGCTCGCACTAGGCTCGCCTGTTCGACGAGCCCAGTTTAGTCGGGTTTTTTCCTGATATTTTATATATATTTTTTTATTTTTAAATTTATTTATAAATCTTACGAAAAGGTTTTTATTTTTCACAACTTGGAGACGAGGAACATTCCCATTCAAAGATCTTTAAATAATCGAAAATTGTGTGATTCAAGGATAAAAATCTTGAAATGCTGTAATCATTCAACATGTGAGCTGGTACAAAATCCTATGCTCACAACTGCCTCTCGTGTGATAATTGCTGGTTGTATAACCAGTATGCTCACCCGAAATGGAGAGAAGAGATTAAAAATATACCTGACCGGTGTGGTTGGTGACTTCTTTACCCCCAATTGGTTATGACGCGGGCCTTCCTTCCTGGCGCTATGTCCTCACTAGATTGTCTGTTTCTTTCTTGGGAATCCTTAGTGTTTAATACCCCTTGTGGGTAGGCTGACCATTAATTTCTACGGTGTCTTTGTAATATTTGGCAACCATTTCATTCTTCGACTACGATTATCATGTACCCCTTACGAGTTCGTTGGAGTTGCTGGAAATAGGTGCATGAATCCTTTTAAAGGTGGCCCTGATGGAAGGATATCCAACCATTTCTTTCTTCGTTTGGTGGATAAGATTGTTTCTTTCATCAGTCATTGAGATAACCATTTCCTTCTTTGGTTGTGTTTTAGATTTCTTTAGTAAGATGTTAACTTGCTTCTTGTAACAACTTAGAGAAGGAATGTAATGTTAGTACATTTTATGGTGAATGTTTTTAATTATTTGATTGAGTTTATGCGAAGCAAAAATTTTTACCCTTTCAATAAAAAATTAAAACATGATGAATTTAATGGAAATTCAGGGATGTCCCAAGAACTACTCTGTTATTTTAGGAGGCTTTTGTAATGTTAAAATGTTGACTTTAGGCTTAAGTGGGACATCATCTTTCTCTATGTTTGTAAGTCCCTCAAGTAGAGGTGGAGTTTAAAGTTGCCCAGGTTTGGCATCGTCTTTTCCTGTAAATGACGTGATGCGAATTTAATGCATGATTTCATGCATGAACAATATTTATCATATGATGTATGTTTGTCTGTTATAGTTGTTGTGGACTTCATTCATTGGAGAGTCTTCTCATGTGTTGGCACATGATTGCCCTTAGGATTTGTCTTGTTAGGGATTCCATGGATGACTTCCTTAGAGTGATGACCATGGGTTTGTTGAATCAGATTCGAGTTCAGAGCTTGAATTTTGTTTGAGGAAAATCAAGATGAGTCGTTGACCCTGCATTGTGTTGGTAATGATCACTTGGAAGCCATGATGTGACGTACCATTCCAAAGATGGGATGATGGTCTTGATATTTCTTTTGTTCTAATTTTTGCATAGACTTCCCTTACGTGTTTTCAATCTATAGAACCTTGTCCTAATATTTTTCATACCGCTCTTTCAGGTTTATAATCTAGCAGACTCATTTTTTTCTTTCTTTTATTTTTTTTATGTTTACATGCAATATTCTACAATTGGCATGCAAGTAATCAAAATGAGCATATGCATAAAGGTTTAGAAAAAATAACAATTCATTAATGAATGTAATAGGGGTATAAATGTTTCAAATGATTTGACTCTTGCCATCAATTAGCCCTTTTAGGTTTTCTAACTAATGTGTTTGCTTATCTCTCGATGTCCTAAGTTTTGCTTGAGCTGCCCTTTTCGAGTTTTCAACTCAATGGACTATTCTTTTTCTATTTTGAAGATAGGCCCTAATTTTTACTGAACTAATAGAGTTCTTATTGATTGGCTAATCACAAATTTTTTTTTTATTGGTACTACTTTTTACTAATTTATTTTTTTCACCTATGCATGATAGCAGTTGTGCAAGACTTGGTTATTTTGGTACATCGGCCAGGGTCCATTGTCCATGACTTCGATTGTTAACTCCTTTAACATTTCTTATCAATTGGTTGGTGCTCATGCTACTTCGCTAGCTTGAGGTTTATTCGATGATGAATCTTGATCATCGACGTTTCCTTTTGAGTTTAATTATTTTCCAACAATAGGTGATATGTCGGAGATCAGATCTGATAGCTTGATTCCATTAATGGTGAACTATTTTCATTCAAAGAGGTTCCTTCCATAATGTAGTGATCGACCCATAAGTGTTGGTGGGCTATGTGATGAAGTTGTTGACGTGCTTAACAATCTAACTCCTTCTTTGTGACTACGGCGTTGCATTAGTTGTTAGACCTCAATTTTCTTTGTTGACATTTTGGCCTTATTCTGGCTTCGATCATTTTGATCTTTGCATGCTTCATTCCTTTGATTGACTGATTTAATAGTTAGTGGATGTTTCATGTCTGGAGATCTTTCTGTTGATCTTTCATCTTTAGCGAGGTTATCACACATTATCGAAGTACATGTGTTTATCTATCACTTTCCCTCAAGAGTCATATAATTTGAACTTATTACAATTGTAGGCAATCCTTTAATACCCAAATTAAATTCCTGACACGATGTGTCACATATGCTAAAAACATTATGTATATGCTTATGAGAATACGTGATGTCAATCAATATAGTATCAAGCAAGCAAACAAAGTTCAATTTATTCAAAAAAAATCAAAAGCCTTGTGGCCAATATAGCTAAAAGCTAATTTATTACATCATCATTCATGGGTTATTCTTTGGTACTAGTGTCCCCTAAATGTGTCCATGGGTTCAAAGTGCTCCATCCTATCCGCCTTCTCAAACACTTCTTGATAGCTCGAGAACATGTCACCCTAACTTGTTCTTGTATGATGGAAGAGCACAGTCCAGAAGCTTAGTTATCATCTCTGGTAGAGTTAAGCATGCCCAAAGCCTAACCTATGTGGCCATCAAACGTGCATAGTAAGATTTGAAGCTCTCACCCTGCTCTTACCTTATAGCCTCAAAATGTTGCTTTGTGGTTTCCATTTGAAAGTTGAAACCATAATGCCCCATCATAGCCTAAGCAAGGCTATTCAAATTAGTAGCTATGTCCAGTAGAAGGTGGCTATACCATTCATTAATTGGGTGGCCTAAGGTGATGACAAAGAGCTTAGTCATCATCCGTTCGCTGACCCTTAATACTCTCATCACTTTTTGATAATGCATTAAGTGAGCGCGTGGTTCGCCAGATCCTACGCACTTTTCAAACTGCAGCATTACGAACTTTGGGGGTAAGTTGTCTTTATTGCCGATTGTCAGTTTCACCAAGTATGGATTCATGAGATGGCCATCGTGAGTGGCCAAGAATTGTTACCATAATCCCACCATTCTCGGTTGTTGGAAGATGGAGTTCCCTACGCTTGGATAAAAGCTACATTTCCCCTGGGGAAATGCTGCAAAATTAGGCAGTTGAGGTGCCTGGAACTGTGGGGCAACTGACGTACTCCAAATGGGAATAGGTCATTGGGTCATTTCTTGGTAGAAAGGCCCTAGTGCAAATGCTAGCCGGCCAATTTATCCTAGGAAGAGTTGATTGTGGGAAGGATTGGCAAAGTTATATCCTAGCTCCCCAATCTTAGCCTAGTTCTTGTTTAGCTGACTTTGTCCTACCTTAAACTGATAAAAGGGAGTAGGATTTACTTGCACTGCATGCATGGTAGGAGGTCCCTCTATTTCAAGCAAGCTAGTTGGATCGCCATTGTTAAAGTGACCTATGGGCTGGAAACCACATTATGAGCTCTCCCAGCGTGTTGGTGAATAAGAAATGCTAGCTGTTTGCTATTTGCAAAGGTGTTCAAGGCAGCTGCAATCTCGATGCTCACCGATGACTTATGTGTCTGCTGAGAGTTTTAACCCATAAGGATAGGGTGATCCTCCCACACACCTTCTTCTTGTGGATAGGCCATGAAAGATGTACATTGAACTGAATCTGAATCGAAACCCGAGTCCTCACCTAAATCAGTGTATGAAACCCCCTCTAGATTGGCCACGATTGGAGAAATGTAGATAAGCGATTAGCAGGCCTTTTCCAAGCCCCTTCGATACACAAGTAGAAGATCATACCATGCATTTGGGATTCACGACATGATTCGTGATGTTAAAAATGGGTGAGATGTTTAATGTCATGGCTACATTCGCAAGGGGTTAGCATGCCATGATGTGAGATGAATAATATGTTTGTCAATCCATTTAAAACAAACAGGTTAGTCGTTAGATAAAGATAAAAATAAGTGGGAATGAAAATCCAACACTTGGGGTTGGACTTGAGGACTTTGTGATGTTCGTGTGACATCGTAATATGAGTGGTGTAAGTGAGGTGACCAAGCTACCCGTATGGTAATAAGTCAATATTTTGAGATTTCACAATATGGCTAGATCTCATGAAAATGAGTAGGTCAAAATTGATTTCGGGTAAGCAGTGCGACATACCCTAAAAATAAAATGGAAACAACTACCTTTTGTAGCTATCAAATGGTTGATTTGGTTATTTTTCCCAATTAGGGTAGAGTTTCGAATATCCATGTAGTCATCACTATTTGAGGGTATGTGGTGATGTACGAATCATTCCTAGTGTGGGTGGATGGTTCGGGTATTAAGCATATACCCTTGAAGATTTGGTAAGGTAAGGTTTTTGAAACAAGTTTTCCCTATGTGGGCTTAGGTTCGGATGTCATCAAAGACATCACATGTTGTAGGAAAAAATTATTTAGGTAGGTATTTGCCCTGTTTGAGCTATGTGGCATGTGTGATTTCCCTGTGTGGGCTATGAGTTGGATGTCGAGTGGACATATCATAGGTAATTTGTGGGATATATTACTACCCCTTGTCGGCTAAGTGTTGGATTTGAAGCGGACATCATGCTGTAAAAGAAAGGTATGCTTGCCCTGTACGGGCTAATAGCCAGATATCAAGTGGACATCTCACTAAAAAGGGGTAAGTGATGTTTTTAAGTGATTTTATGAAACGATCTCAAGTGCTAACTAATCCTAAGTGTATGTGAAACCGATTTCATATGAGAAAATGCTATGTTAACATTATGTGCATGTGCGTTCAAGATTTTTCACTAAAATTCATGGTTAGCATGACATGATAATTTCAAAGTGGTAAACACGTAGCACATAGCACATAATATCCAACTTCCAACCATACAACTCCCGCGCGTAGGGTTTTTGGCTAGTCTCCATCCTATGTTTTATTCATATTAGTACCATGAGGATACTAAGGAGCGAGGCTGCAAGAAAAATATAATGCATGGTCATTTGTTGGGTAACACCCTAGAGAAAATACCTATGGTTTATTTACATGAGGTTTTTAAATGGGTTGTTGATGTTGAAGGTTCTTGTTTCACTAAAATACACTCCAAGCCTCTCCCCAAATGGGTTCTAACAAGGGAGGTACATGCGATATGGCAACAAGTGCTTCACCCACTCAAGTATTATCTTTTCTCAGGGTGGCAGATTAGTATAAGAGAAAGCTTCACGGTAATAGGGTACCTTAAACTTATGGGCTAATCCCCTCTATTGCAATGCAAATTAGTGAAAATGTCATAATTAAGAGAATACAGAATAATGTGATCAATAATTTTCGGCACTTATCCGAAAATCAAAAACCTTTGAGAAAAAGAGTTTAAGAAAAATCACCAGCAAAGTCACCACTGTGAGCGGACAACACAAAGAGATGGGCTGAAGCGGGCAGAAAATGAGAGGCGCGGTCCACTGGGGTGTTTTAGTTGAGAATGAAAATGTACCCGGTCATGGACCTGGAAAGGTTGAAAGAGAGAGCGAAAACATTTTTAGATCAGTCAAAACCCAAATTCGCCATCTCATAATGTAGAATCGCCACCTTGATTAGCTCCTTGTGAGGCTTAACGTCTAGGGGATGGCTAACTAAGACACAGAGATTCGGGTTCGGGACAAGTTGCTTATTTCTTATTTGATCACATTATATTACATCTATAGAAAACCTTATTTCTTAATTGTGCATATTCGCAGTTATGTCATTTTCAAGTTATAATGTATGATTTAAAGTGCATGCGGAAAGCAATAAAACCGTACATAAAGCAATAAATAAATGCAAGAAAAGTAAAGATTAAAATTACAAAACCTCAGGATGCAACCGCTCGCCTAATCTATTAATTATATTTCTAAAAAAATAGTTAAAATGCGATACCCGAAGGGAAATAAAACCCTAGGCATACATCTAATCCTAATCTACCTGCATCCACAAAGGTTATCACAGGATATATCACAACATTTACACGTATGATCGATTTAATTTCAGTGAGGCCCGTGTGGCCTAATTAAAATATCAACGATTTAAAATTCTTGTTTCGGATAAAACAATTCATTTTATTATCACATATGTTCTTCATTTTAATTAGTGAAAATGCTTGCATGGCAAAGATGTGTGGTCTATTATCCGGAAATAGATTTGCAATTCTCTTCATGAGGGTATTTTATAGATATTTCCATTAAATAAAAAGAAATAAAAGATGAAGAAGAATTATTAGAACAGTATTTACATAATGAAAAATAGCAGAATAATCCCTAGGTCCACATGTAAAATGAAATAAAAAAGGACAATACAGAGAGCACGAAACAAGTAGCTCTAGCAACTTAGGGAATTACTCTTTCGGCGTGAATCCACTTCGGCGTATCCATATGATACCCGGGAGCGTTCCTCATTCATTTTTTTAGGGCTATGATTCGATGCGGAAAATAATTGTTTATTTATCCAAAAGGTAATCAGACTCGAGTTCTAAATTTATTTCAGACCCTAGAATATCTAAGGATTTTTTAAGAAGAAGTAGATGAAAGAAATTTGATTTGAAAATCGTAAATTTTCAGAATCCAAACGTGTTTTGAATCCGAATTATTTGAGAGAAAATATTTTCTTGTTTATTCTCTTTGTTATTTCTTATGAAAATCAAATTTTTCTCCAATTTTTTAAGCCCCCTTCAGTCCAAAAAAGTTCCAATATTTATAGTGCTGGAGCCGTGCTAGCTGGAATTTCTAGCTAACGTACTGAGCTCACCCGTTCGGCCAGCCTAGTTTAGTCTGGCTTTTCCCTTCTTTTTTATACATTTTTTTATATTTAAATTTATTTATAAATCTTACCAAAAGGTTTTTGTTTTCCACAACTTGGCGACGAGGAACATTCACATTCGAAGATCTTCATATAATCGAAAAGTGTGTGATTCAAGGATAAAAATCCCAAAAAGCCGTCATCATTGAAGCGTGAACTGGTACAAAATCCCTTACTCACAGTTACTTAAACTTAGAGCCTTCTATAAGAACTCTTCAATGTGTTTGGAGAAACTCGTGAAAGATCTCGCAAAACAAAAGAAGAGGGGAATAGAAACTAGAGAGAAAATTAGCTTTTAAGCTTTTTTAGAATGTAAATAATGAGAGGCTTCAAGCTTATATGTAAGGAAAAAAGGGGGAGTAATAAACTACCCTATAACTCTTCATGGTATGGGATAAACCCATCCAATGTACATCGGGTCAGGCACGCTGGTATAGGGACCCATGGGTTACCACATGGCAAGCCCTCATGGGCTTACCGTGTGTCGCAAGTTGCAGCATGTGGGCTTTAGTGTGCAGGCCGCGCAAGCTCTATCTTGCGGCAGCGTTTGCAGTCTATAGCTCACTAGCACGCGTGGCCTATCCCCGCGCTAGCGGCTCACGAGGCAGCCATGCAAGCCCCACTTTGAACAACCCATGTTAGTTTGGGGCCCATTCAGAATGAGAAAAATCCCTTGCTCGCTTCGTGCAACCTTTTTCTCTATTTTCTTATAATTCCTTTTAATTATTAATTAGGTTCAACCAATTAATAATTCTTCTCACTGATTTTACAACTTGTAATTTCGGTAAAGACCCTATCCATAGGTTCTTTACATGGTCTGATAAAGACCCAAAGTGTGTGACCTCATAGGATCCCAAAGTATAGAGCCTCTAGAGGTTAACCTAAACTTGGCTTCCCATCTTTGAACCTTTACGCTCAGTGTTCCATACCGATATAGAACCCAATAGCTCAAGATGATCAAATGGGCTCTCTAGCAAAGGCGTATGATCCCTCGATGCATGGAATGCCTATGACTTTATTCGATTTTGCAGTAGTAACCTATACATGACACTCCTTCCATCAGGTTAAGTACCATCTAGTTTATTGAGCTTTAATTAAGTGTTAGCTCATGTAATAACCCTAGCTATCCTGGAATTAGACTTATTCATGACGAACACCACTCAGACATTATGTATCTCGATTAACTAGAAACCCGTTCAATCAATCTTATAATCCGATCTGAGGTTCATGAGTGTGTCACTTCAACAGGGGGCCCTAAGGTACATCTCCCATTATATTACTATATCAGGAGTGATAGATCCCGTCTTGATTACATAACTTACCAACATGGGATCATCGCTATACCCGTAATCACTCATGTCATCCTAATCACCAGGGTATGAATAAGTATGACCCAAAGCATAGCAACTCCTACACAAGATAACGGGTATCTCATGTTTGAGGAAATTTGTAATGCTACTACAATAAGACATGACTCCAATACATGGATATAGTAATTTTCAACTGTCTATCTTATAGTGGTCTCCAATGTATTACCCAAATACATTCATGTGTTAACTCAAGGTACCACATTCAGCTCGTGAGATCAGCTTCTTGGATCTAATCCAAGGAGTAAGCCTACACATACTAGTCTTTCCGTTCCATTGATGTCCAGTCTAAATGAAACTATGACAAGGGATATTTAGACTATTTATAGTAACACGTATGTGCTGTTCTTACACCGCATAGCTCCCATTATATCCACGTACTTTTACACTATGAAATAATCATGGACTTTGTCTCATCAATGCGCATATACAGATTAAACATATATGATACTAGTGAGATATAATAATAAACAAAAAGCACTGATAAGAAGCAAAGATGCCTTAATTATTATTAATAATAATTTGAAACTATTTGTACATTATAAATAATAAAGATATATCACACTAATTTCCTCTAGGTCATCATCATGTCTAATAGTTTAGGCCTCGAGTCTTTTGAAACTTTTCTTTTCTCGTTTCACTTTTCATAAAACTCCCCACATTCCATCTGACTGGGCCAGCACCTTGTAATGATCGCACGGGTCCAAAAACATCATCTGCTCACATCATCTTAGAAAGATTATTCAAATTATGAGCAACGAGGATAATGATGACATAAAGGTCATCAACCAAGAATAATCAACCCTTCTTGGGGAAAACATCCAAGCCCCTTGATAAGTGTATAGTTACACTTATTATCTTGATATTTTCAATCACAAAACGATATGGTTTAGAGTCATTTTATACTTCATATAAAAGATTTCACGTGGTATGTAGTTGTTTTTTATGCAAGTACAGAAACTAGGTGAATCTTGGGAGTGAAATGATCAAAGATGGAATTCTATGCAAAAAGAGTGAAAAAGGTGGGAAAAGATGCATGGAATGCAAGGAATTGGCTTACGATCGAAGTTGTCAAAGATCGGTAAAGTTGCAAAGAAGAACCATGAAGAAAGGCACATGTCACGATCGTGATTCTTGTTCGCGATTGGACAAATCACGCCCCGTGACTATCTATCTAGATCACGACTTGTCAATCTTCACAAATAGAAAGTTACCAACTTATATTCATGATCGTGACATATATATCACTCTCGTGACTGGTGACGGTTTTGGATAACTCTTCTCAACTTCCAACCGGACAAGAACGATCAATTGCCATCAACCTCCACCAAATGTCAAACAAAAAGACACCTTTTGGGGATAATAAAGCCATGAAAAGGTGCCTATCAATTGATTATAAGGATGGATTCTTGCATCAAATCACATTGAAAATGATGCAACCCTTCACCAATGGACATGACTCTTCGTTTGGATAAATGCAACCCTTTGCACTTTATAAATAAGGTTCAAATAATCCATTTTTGAAGATGATGAATGGTAGTATTTTATAACATGAATGACATAAATAGAGAGTGAAAGATATAGATTTCACTAGTTCAAATTGTTAGAGAGAAAAATGTATAAGTGATTCGATTCTTGTTTTGATCACTAAATTTTCCACATATTCGAGCGATTGTTGTATGAGTGTAATTGCAAAGCACTTATCAATAAAATTTTTTGTTCTTCAACATTAATTTGTTCGATATTCATAAAAAATAGCATCCTAACGAAGGATTTGTACAAGTCGAGACCAAATTCAAAGTAGACGCAGGAATTGCTGGAATTGACGACTCCCATTAAAGAGTGGATACAGTTTAATCAACTTTAACTTTCACTTGCATACCTTACAACTTTACTTTATTTTCTACTTATGCTTTCTAATTCAAAGTTTATGATATGTCTATCTATCACAACGAGTATTTCATCTTAAGTCATTTATATTAATAAAGTTATATGCTTTCAAGTTGACTTTAAGAGTAGTTTCAGGGTTAACAAGATTGTGTATACTCATTGGATCTATGATTTTAAAGCTGTTTAGTAAACCAACAATTTTGGAGTGGTAACTTGCTAAATATGGCTATGTGAGAGTGACCCGTACTAAGCATAGTATTAATGTTGTCCGGTTTTTATAAGTGTCATAATTCATTTACCCTAGATTTAGAAAAGTCATTTAAAGTGTTGCTTTGCGGTGAATTATAGGATATTTGGGCTTCTAGAACCGAGTTTGTTGAAGTTATCTAGTACTTAAAACATTCTTGATTATTTTGCATATTTTACTCTACTATACTTATTCTTAGGGAATAACTATATGCTTTGCATCTAATCTATTCATGCATCTGTCTATTCATCAGTTTACCATTCAAAACCTTCAACTCACTATATTTTCTTTCACCCTGTAACTCTAATTGATCCTTAAAACTGAATTCCTTCCATGTGGGATCAATATCTTTTAAAACTACATCACAACCGTATACTTGCAGTTATCATCATTTTTCTATTTGATAAGCGGTACTGATAACTCCTATTCATATTAAGAGCTTTTATATTATCAGTAGAAAAGTGGCGAATAAGTTTTTGGCATCGTTGCCGGGGAAGGCAAGTGCGTTCTAGGGATAGAAAATTTTAAGACTACGTATGTTTTTATATTTTACTTTTGTTTTATTCATATATCTGTTTTTATTGAATTTTGTGTTTAAAATGTTTGCTAACATACATTGGGATAAGTTTTGTAGTGATTACAAGGTTATTAACTTAATTGATACATGCGTAGATGAAAATTGTCATGTTATATCTCATGAAGAGTCAACATTTGAATCCCTTGAAAATTTAGAATATTCCTCTGAAACCAAAAAATTAGTTAGAGAAGATGATCCTATACCACCTTCTATAGATAAACCAACCTTAGTAGAATTGAAGCAATTGCCTAGTCATTTGAAGTATGCATTTTTAGGAAGCAACAATACCTTACCCATTATAATTTCTAGTAACTTATCTCAATTGCAAGAAGAAGCATTATTGGAGATAATAAGGGGTAGAATAAGGAGTATTGGTTGGCAAATTTTCGATATTAGAGGGATTAGCCCTAATATAGTGATGCATTCTATTAATTTGGAAAATGATAGTAAACCTAAGATAGAAAGGCAAAGAATATTAAATCCACACATGAAGGAATTTGTTAAGAAGGAGATTATTCAGTTGCTAGATGCAGGAATAATCTATCCTATTCTAGATAGTGAATGGGTCAGTCCTATTCAATGTGTTCCAAAAAAGGGAGGTATTACTATAGTTCAAAATGAAAAGGGTAACTTAGTTCCTACTAGGACAACAACTGGATGGAGAGTTTGCATAGATTATAGAAAACTAAATGCAGCCACTAGGAAAGACAATTTCCCTTTACCATTTATAGATCAAATGTTAGAAAGGATATAGGTCATGCATTTTACTATTTTCTTGATGGATTCTCTTGGTATTTTCAAATTCATATTGAGCTAGATGACCAAGACAAAACCACTTTTACAGGTCCATTTGGTACATTTGCTAACAAAAGAATGCCTTTTGGGTTGTGCAATGCTCCGACTACTTTTCAAAGGTGTGTTTCAGCTATTTTTAGTAAGTATGTGGACGATATTATGGAGGTTTTCGTGGATGATTTATCTGTATATGGAGATTGTTTTGAGAAATGTCTAGAAACTAATTTGGTATTGAATTGGGAGAAATGTCATTTTATAGTTCATGAAGGTATAGTTTTAGGTCATAAGATAGATGAGAAGGGAATTCATGTAGATATAGCGAAAACCGAGATCATTGAGAAATTACCTCCTCCTATAAATGTTAAGGGTGTAAGATCATTTCTAGGCCATGATGGATTTTACAGAAGGTTTATTAAGGATTTTTCTATTAGAGCTAAACTTTTATCTAATTTATTAGTTAAAGATGTGAAGTTCGTTTTCTCTAATAACTATTTAAAAGACTTCAACACTTTAAAACAAGCATTAGTTTCGGCAGCCATAATTATGAAACCAAATTGGTCTCTTCCATTTGAATTGATGTGAGATGCTAGTGATTTTACTGTTGGTTGTGTATTAGGTCAAGGATATGAAAAGAATTTGCATACAATTTATTATGTGAGTCACACTTAATCTTCTACACAATGCAATTACACCACAAGTTTAGATCATATTTGATTGGATCTAAAGTAATAGTTTATACAGATCATGTTGCTTTGAGATATTTGTTTGCTAATAAAGATGCCAAAGCTAGATTAATTAGGTGGATCCTTCTTTTACAAGAGTTTGACTTAGAAATAAGGGACAAAAAGGGAAGTGAGAATATGGTAGCTGATCAGTTATCTCATTTAGAAGATGATAAGGGACCTATAGGTGAAACTGGTAATATTAATGAACTTTCTCTAGATGAAAATCTTATTTCTATTAAACATACTGTTAGTCCATGGTATGCTGACTTCACAAATTATTTGGTTACGGATACTTTACCCTCTAATTTAGATTCTAATGGTAAAAAGAAATTTCTTAAAGATATTAGATCATTTATGTGGGATGACCCTAATTTATTTAAGGTATGTGCCGATGGTATTATTCGTAGATGTATAGATGATA
>CATIWQ010336473.1:0-23347 GCA_949673415.1 Euphorbia schlechtendalii | reverse complement strand
AGATCTGTGATATAACGCTGTTTAGTGAGCCAACATTTTTGGAATGGTAACTTGCTAAATGTGGCTATGTGAGAGCGACCCGTACTAAGCATAGTATTGACGTTGTCCAGGTTTATATAATTGTCTTAATTCGTTTGCGCTTAGTTTAGAAAATTTATTTCATGTGTTGCTCTGCAGCGAATAATTGAACATCTGGGTATTTTGAACCGGGTCTGTTAGATTAGTTTAGTGAATTGTAACATCTTTGTTGAACTTGCATGTTTTCTCTACTATCCTTATTTCGTTGGGAAAATCTATATATTTAAATTCTCTAATCTTTCATACCTATATTAACTCATTCTTCATTCTAACCCTCCTATCTAAAAATATCAATATATTTCATTTTCTTCTTTTGTCTTCCTTGTTGATCTTCAGAGCTAGTCCTTTCCTATGGGATCGATATCTTTTAAAACTACATCGTAACTGTATACTTGCAGTTATCATCATTTTTCTATTTGATAAGAGGTACGGACAACACCTATACTTTACGTGAACAAGTTTTTGGCACCATTAATATATAGCCAAACTCTTTGCGAAAAAGTTATTAAACTTATCAGTAGAAAAGTAGCGAACAAGTTTTTGGCACCGTTGCCGGGGAAGGCAAGTGCGTTCTAGATATCGAATTATCCAGGGAAAGCAAGTACATTCTAGAGATTAATTATATCTATTTATTTCATTTCCAGTATTATACAATTTTCTAATCTTATTCTAGATATGAAAATTTTATGAAATCATCTTGGAGGTGATACGTCATAATATTTCATCTTAATTCTTGACAAATAGAAAATTTTCTTCTATTTTCCTATTCGCGTTTGCGACTGTGTATCACGCTTGTGAATTTCCTACAAAACTTTTTGTTTCTCAAAATTCTGTTAGTCACGATCGTGAATTGGGATCACGATCGAGACCTGTATTATAACTGCAGTAGTTTGGACAGTTATTCGATAGTTATTTCACTAAACTCTATAAAATTGATGCACGACTGTTCATCAATTACCCACCTATGCAATCTGAGTTCTTCTTACCAAATCAAAATCTATTCCAAATTCCGAAATCCTTTCATTCCTTACAAATTTTCTTTCTTACAAAATGGTTTATCTGACGAGATCCAATGTTTTTCAGCCCAAGAATATTCAGGAATGGTATGAAGCGCCATTCCCTTTTTATTCAGAGGGAGAAGGAAATCATTATGAAATGATTTGAGTTGCTGAATTTAAGAGTTCCTATACAATTCATAGGAATAGTCTTATTCATTAGGGTATATTTGATAGAATTATATATTATCTTCGAATACTTAATTTTGTCATTTACTCCAATTTAACTCTCAGGAATAATGTGAACAATTGCATGGAAATGCTGGTGATAGTGGCATGGAGAAATGATAGACAAAACTGTTTGATTTATCGCCACCATGGGAAAGAATACAAGTTTACAAGGAAGGCTTTGGAAAAGTATTTGGGATTTCCGAGAGATTATTTCTATAAGATGCTTCCTGGTTGGAATCATGTACCAATGTGGAATCTCTTAACGAGCCTAACTTATTAAGAACAAGAATCAGCCTATAGTCGGTGGATGTGTGATCCTTGTTTGTTGGCACTACACTTATTTTTAAGTGGAGAGCTGTTTGGCAAGTCCAACTCTGATATTGTCAGACTTGAAGAATTTTTTATCCGGGATTTTGTGCTGCAGACATGAGTGTCTGCATCGTAACTGTATACTTGCAGTTATCATCATTTTTCTATTTGATAAGAGGTACTAACAACACCTATACTTTAAGCGAACAAGTTTTTGGCACCATTAATATATAGCCAAACTCTTTGTGAAAAAGTTATTAAACTTATCAGTAGAAAAGTGGTGAACAGTAGAAAGAGCAATAAGATGTTGAATGCAAGATTACCAATTAATGAGATTGTTTCCTAAAGTAGAACAATAACCTGAAGTATAACTTCTCTTATCTAAATCAACAGCATAATGAGAGTCACAAAAACCTTCTTTTTTAATCTCATTATTAGAAGTTTTACCATATAGCAAACATATAGAGGAACTACCTTAAAGATATCTCCCTCACCATTTAACAACATTCTAATAAATTTTATTGGGATTAGACATGAATCTGCTAACAAGACTAATAACATAAGAAATGGCAGGACTAATACATACCATTGAGTACATATAAGAGACAAAACACTATGATATGGGACATTAAGCATAAACTTAGTTTCTTCACTGCCTAAATCCTTAGAAGAAGAAAGTTTAAATTGAGCTCCAATGGGAGTACTAATAGCCTTGTTTTTATTTAATTCAGAATATCTAAACCTTTTCAATATAATCTTTTTGAGTTAACATAGTTTGTTTATTCCTGTCTCTGATATTGTCCATCCTTAATATCCTCCTAGTAGGACCGAGATCCTTCCTTTCAAAAATAGTATTTAGTTTTTTTAATTTGTTAATTTCAAGTTTATCTCTACAAACAGTTAACATGTCATCTACATACAACAAGAGATACATGTATTCATTATTAACAGTTTGTTATAATAGACACATGAATCAAAATTGCTTCTAGAGAACTTTAAATTAACCATAAATTTATCAAACTTCTAATACCATTATCTTGGAGATTGCTTAAGACCATATAGAGACTTTTTCAATAGGCAAACATGATTTTCAAGACCCTTTACAATGAAACTTTCATGTTGAGACATATAGAAATCATCATTTAAATTCTCATGTAAGAAGACATTTTTAACATCCATTTGTTCTAGTTCTAAATCTAAAACAACTAGAGACAGAATAAGCCTTATAGAGACATGCTAAACAACAGGGGAAATTTTTCTTTATAGTCAATTCCCTCTATTTGGGAATAGCTTTTAGCTGCTAATTTGGCCTTAATTCTTTCATTTTCAACACCAGGTGTAGCATATTTTTTCACGAAGATCCATTTACTTCCTATAATCCTTTTACTTTCAGGTTTGGGAACCAAAACTAAGGTGTTGTTTTTAGATAGAAAATCAAGCTCATCTTTCATAGCTTGAATCTAATTAATACTATCCTTAAAAGATTTAGCTTCATTAAAGGATTTAAGATCATCAAACCCAATGCATTCAGCATTTAACACATTAAAGTTAAGCATACAAGAATAGTTGTAATCATAGACAACATAGTCTTTAAATTTTGAAGGAAATCTAGTTTTCCTTCTAGGCTTTGACTAGTTATGAGCAGACGATGTTCTACCCGCGCGGTCATCGTGAGGCGCCGACCCCGTGAGATGGAGCGTGGGGGTTTTCCCGATTGGAAAAAAAGAGTGTTTTTAAGTTTAAAGAAAGAAACTTGTTCATGTAACAAGTTTAATAGACTAGAGATCAGAACCTCTAGCCTATGGTACTAGAAGTCGCCACCCGGATCAGCTCTTCCGGGAAAATTTGTTATAACTTAGATTCATTAAGCCTGAGCGATACCATAATTCAAAGATTCAGGTTCAGGATGAGTTATTTACTTCGTCGTTATTTGAGTTAACATTAGTCTCATTTGGAAACCACACTTATGATATTTCAATTCAATCTAGATGTTATTGGCTTATGTTTTTGGTTATTTAACGTGCATCCAGAAAGCGGTAAATAAAGTGCAAGAAAGTAAACACGTAAGAAAGTAAATGCGCCTAATCTATAGGATTAATTACATTTTAGGATGAGGGATTTAAAAATCGCCTAAATACATCGATATCTAACAAATGTTACATTTGATAAATGCGATACCCGAAAGAAATTAAACCCTAAGATACATTTATCCTGAACTACCTACATCCACAAAGGTTAGTACGGGGGATATTCCGCAACATAAATATGTACCACATATACTTGATTTGGATTTTGGAAAGACCCGTATGATCGAGGTAAAAATAACGGAGATTTTGAAGTTCTTATTTTAAAAAAAGGGTTCATTTTTATTTTCAACTATGTTAGTCATTTTTATAAGTGAAAATGCAGCATGTTATATTGTTGGGTCGGTTATTTGGGAACTTGAGTTCCCTTCGTGGTGGTTACCTAAAACAATATCTTGAAACATAAATGTAGGCCCAACATGCATAACATAGCCATTTTTTAGGTTAACAACGAAAACGATGTCGTCCATATCGTTATCAACTTCCCTGGGAAGGGCGATATCGATATGGATGGCCCAAAGCGCTTTCGTTGCTACTCCAAACCTTAATCAACATATTAATACATTAATACATTATATATAACTCCTAAATAATTTCAATTTAGAAGCTTTTAACCCCCAATGATGCATTTCCATACTCAGAAGGGTCTCAGTGGGTCGTTCTGGGCCTAAACGATTCGAAACAGAGCAAAGCAAAGCAAAATTGGATTCAACCAAAGCCATGTCATTGACGACATGGTCAGGTTGTTAACGATATCGAAGTTCCAGACCTGTAGAAAACACAAAGATACAGCAGCAATAACAAAATGAAAAACTGAAACTTCTAATGATCATAACTTTTTGTATACTTTACCGATTTAGATGATCTTTATCATTTTGGAAATTTCACAATGTGTAAAATATGTTTATGTAAACAAAACACTCAAAAAGATTTGAAATCATACTGAAATTCTCACAAAATAGTTTGGTGCGTGAAAATGAAAATAACCGAAAAGAAAATGAAACTTAAAAAAGTAAAGTATATAAATGTAAGCACAAACTCTAGAAACTCAGAGGCTTACCCCATAGTGATGAATCCACTTTCTTTAAGGTCTATGAAGTTCTTTAGGAAGCTCTCCTTGTTTTTTTTGTTGGTTGGTGATTTACCAAAAAATATTTGGAAGGGATCGATTCCTTGCCAAAGCAGATGTTTCAGAAGGTGTAGTAACCTTCAAATAAGTGATAAAAATGTTGTAGACTCTCCATTCAAGTCTAAACTTCAAGCATTACCTAAGTGATCTCTAAACCTCAAGTTTGCTTAAATGATCTCTAAACCTCAAGCTTTGCTTAAAAGATTAACTAAACCTCAAATTTGCTTAAGAGATGAACAAGTGGAGCCTTGTGACCCAAGTTCATTCCCTTTTCATGAACTTAATCTAACTAACCTGAAATCCCAAGTGATTATGTGCTTAAAGTCTCAACTTAGTTAAAAATTGCTAAAAAACTCAAGAACACTCCAACTATGAACTTTCCCTCTGAACTCAACGTTCTTGGCTCCCTGTGCACAAAATTTGAGTTCCCCCTGAAACATTCAGCTCTCTCTCTTTATTGGAACTCCCTTCAATCCAAAGTCAACCTATGATCACTTTAACCCATACTTCTTTTTATTTTTAGCCCATACCTCTCTTCTTTTTGTCAAATACCTTCAAAGATTTGATATGAAGTATCCTATGTAAGGTGAGGGAGTGGTTTTTCAATTATTATGTCTGAGCATGTGGGCAAAAGTCACCTTTTTGGCTGAAAATGGTAGAAAATGCAATTTTAGTTATGCTGAAAAGTCAATGTTAGTAATGACATTGCAATGTCATTACAGAAATTAGCCATGTTGTTAATGACATGGCTTATTTTCCTAGAGTTTTTTATGCTGAAATTGGCTAAAAAAGGTTAAGGCTCAAAGAAACAAAGCAAGCCTCCTCTAGATGAATTCAGGACCTTATAAAAAGTGAAAAAATTGCTAGGAAAAAATAAATTACAGCTTCATCATCGAATTTGCGAGTCGGGAGTGAAATCTCATGCTCATGGGCTACCCCTCATGGGATCTCTTCTGATATGAGATCAGTATGGTCCCACAATTGAAAGAGCAGTGGGGTTTAGAAATGATACCTGATCGGTCGCGATTGGCACTACTCAGGGTGGAAACTTCAAGAATTTTTAAAGCTTTTACCCTGGTGGGGTGTTGTTGGGAACAAGTCTCTCCGTGCCCCTTGCGAATTTCCCATTCGATAATGATTTCCCCTTAATGGTTGACCTTTGGCTTGTTGCTACCGCAGGAACCATTGAGGAAAGAACGTTAGCGAAGCGCTTCTGCTTTATGTGGTTGAGAGTCCCATGTGCAGACTAGAAAGTTTTTTGACAATGTGGCCCGTAGAAAGTTCGCTGACTATGAAAAGTCAGGAAAAGATATGAAATGTAGAAAGTTCATTTTTATTGTAAAAAGTCAAAGGATGAATATTGTAGAAAGCTCGTTGACTGTAAAATCAGAAAAGATGTGAACTGTAGAGTGTTCTTTGACTGTAAAAATTCAGGAAAGATGCAAACTGTAGAAAGTTCGTTGACTGTAAAAAGCCAGAAAAAATGTGAACTGTAAAGAGTTCGTTGATTGTAAAAATTCTGGAAGAGGATGCGGACTGTAGAAAGTCCCTTGACTGTAAAAATTCTAAAAGAGGATGCGGACTGTAAAAAGTCTGTTGACTGTAAAAAATTTGAAAGAGGATGCAGACTATAGAAGGTTCGTTAATTGTAAAAAGTCTGAAAGAAGATGCGGACTGTAGAAAGTCCGTTGACTGTAAAAAGTCTGAAAAGGAATGCGGATTGTAAAAAGTCCGTTGACTATAAAAAGTCTGAAAAGAGATGTGGAGTGTAGAAAATTCGTTGACTGTAAAAAGTTTGAAAAGAGATGTGGACTGTAGAAAGTCTATTCATTGTAAAAAGTTGAAAAAAGATTTGGACTGTAGAAAGTCCGTTAACTGTAAAAAGTCTAAAAAGAAATGTGGACTGTAGAATGTTCGTAGACTGTAGAAAGTCTGAAAATAAATGCGGACTGTAGAAAGTTCGTTGACTATAAAAAGTCTGAAAAGAGATGTGGACTATAAAAAGTTTGAAAAGATGTGTGGACTGTAGAAAGTCCGTTGACTGTAAAAAGTCTGAAAAGAGATACGGACTGTCGAAACTCCGAGAAGGTATGCGGACTATAGAAAGTCTACGGTGAAAGCCCGTTGTGAGTTAACCTCTAGTTGATTATTACCGTCAGAACCATTGGGGAAAGGATGGGAGCTATATTCTTCATGCCATTAAAAATACATCGACCATGGTAAGTCTTTGTCGAAATCCATTGTGCGATGATTGACCATTGCGGTCTGAATTGTATGCCCCTTGTGAGTTGATCGTGGGTTGACTGTGACCCTTGGAACTGTTGGGCAAAGGATGAAAGCCGTGTGCTTCATGCCTTTAATGATGTGTTGGCTGCTGTGAGTCTTCATCGAAATCCGCTATGGGATGGTTAACCATTGCGGTCTAAATTGTATGCCCATTGTGAGTTGAAGTGGTACCTGCAAGAATGAGGAAATTTATTAGTGAATGCTTGTGACATATGTTTTAATTCCTTGATTGAGTTTGTTGAAAGTAAAAATTTTTACCCCTTTAATCAAGAATTAAAACATGAGGGTTCTGAGAAAATTTTCTTCATGCCCTACTCGTGGAAATTTGAGTTCAAGATTTTCAGGGATGTCCTGATGGGTACTCTATTGTTTTGAGAGGCTTTTGTGATGTTGTAACGCTGCTTGAATGATGCTAAGTAGCTTGAATTTGACAAAAGTTGAAATGACTTGAGTTGGGCCATGGTCATTCCAAATTTTGACCATGTGCTACTCTGACATTTTCTTGACACTTGTAGTTTCCTCATGTAGGGTTAGAGTGTTTTTCTTGTCGGAATGGCATTGCCTCGGTTTAACATCACACCTGTAAGTAAAATGATGCATATACATGTATGAATGACTTTATGCACAAACAACGTTTATCACATGATGTATGTTTATCTGTTGCATGCATCTTTGGCTTTGAACCATTTGGCTAGATCGAAAGTAGAAGCTTTATTGCATGAGGAGCCTTTCGGAGGTTTCCAAATTAATACCATCCTTTGCTCGTGCATGAGTGCCCTTAGGATTTATCTTGTTGGGCATTCTATGGTTGCGTTACTATTGATGGTCAAGTTTTGTAGACATGTCTTCTTAAGAGTGATGATAGACATGGGTCCGAGTGGAAGTTCGATTTTATGGATGAATTAGAGTTGAGTTCAAAGATTGAATTTGGTTTGAAGAGGATCTGAATGAGTCATTGACTTTTTACACTTGAAACCTTCTTTGGTATAGCGTCAGTGATGTTAATGTTAATCCTGAACCATGTTGGTGATACTCACTTTGAAGGTGATAATGAGAGCTAGGAAGCTTTTATGTGACACTCTCCTCTCTGCGAGGGAAATCAGAAGACATTTGTCCTAATATTTGGAGGAGATAGACAATTCCTTGCTCCATTCCGAGGAGGAGATGATGAATTTGATATTTCTTAGGTTCTAATTTCTACATAGACTGACCTTACGGATTTTCAATCTATCGAACCTTTTCTTAATTTTTGCATGGATCGCCCTTTCAGGTTTTTAATCCAGCAGACTCATCTTTTCTTCTTTTCTTTTCTTTATCATTATTATTATTTTATTTTTTATCGAACCATGATGTGATGGGATGCTTACTCGTGATATTCTACCGTTGGCATGCAAGCAATCAAGATAAACATATGCATAAAGATTCAACACGAATGATAATTCATTGATTAACTTAACAAGGGTATGAATGTTTCAAATAATTTGACTACTGCCATTGATTAGCCCTTTCAGGTTTTCTAATCAATGTGCTTGTCTTCTCTCAATGTACTAAGTTTTGTCTGAGTCACCCTTTTCAGGTTTTCAACTCAGCGGACTATTCTTTTTCTATTTTGAAAAGAGGCCCTAATTTTTGCTCAACTAACAGAGTGTTAATTGACAGGATAATTATTTTTTTAGTACTATTTTTACATGATTTACTTCTTTCATCTAGACATGATAGCATTTCAGCCCATCTTGGTTAATTTGTATCCATGACTTTAACAGCTCCTTTGTTCAACATTTTCTAATCGATTTTTTAGCCGCTACTGCCCCTTTGTTGGCTTGAGGTATACACGGTGATGAGTGATGATGCCCAATATTCACCTTTTTAATTGTTCTCCCCATTGATGATTCCTTGATAGTGAAGTAGAGAATGAGTGATTTTTCAAGGATGGAAGGCTTCAAAACCTATATCAAACATAGCTTGATTCCATCAAACGCAAAAAGACATTGCCTATTGGTGCGATGATCGCCCATAAATGGTGATGAGCCGCACGATGAAGTTTTTGACACATTGAAATTCATGACTCCTTCTTTTTATCTTCGGCACTGGCCTTATGTTGGCCAACCGTATCGGCTGTTTGATAAGTGTATAACTACACTTATTATCATTATATTTTTATATATAAAATGATATGGTTTTGTTTCATTTTATACTTTATGTAAAAGATTTCATGTGGTATGTAGTTGTTTTTTATGCAAGTGTGGAAACTAGATGAATCTTGGGAGTGAAATGATCAAAAGTAGAATTCTATGTAAAAAGAGGGAAAAAGGTGCAAAAAGATGCATGGAATACAAGGATTTGGCTTAGGATCGAAGTTGTTAAAGATTGGCAAAGTTGTAAAAAAGAATCATGAAGAAATGACATTTCACGGTCATGACACTTATTCAAAGTCGTGACTTGTCACTCTTCATAAACAGAAAACTTCCAATCAATGTTCACGATCGCGACATGGGATTCGAGATCATAACTTGTGATGGTTATTTGTTATCTCTAATCAACTACCAACTGACAGATAAAAATGATCAACCGCCATCAACTACCAACGTAAAAGACACCTTTTGGAAGTCAACCAATCATGAAAAGGTGCCTTTCCATTGTGGATGAAGATGAGACTTTACAACTAATCACAATGAAGTGATGCAACTCTTCGCCAATGGACATGACTATTCATTTGGAAAGATGCAACCCTTCATACTCTATAAATAGGGTTCAAATCACACCAATTTCATGGGTGGTATTGTGTGGAAAAGTAGTGCATATTGTGTGCATAGATAGAGAGTAAAAATTGTATAGATTTTGCTAGTTCAAAGTTATAGCGAGAAAAATGTTTAAGTGATTTGACTCTTATTTCGATCACTAGATTTCTCTACAAATTCGAGAGATTATTGTATGAGTGTAATTGCAAAGCACTTATCAATAAAAGTTTTCGTTCTTCAGCATTCGTTGTTCGATATTCACAAAGAATAGCATCCTAGCAGAGGTTCTATACGAGTCGAGACCAAATTCAAAGTAGACGCAGGAATTGCGGGAATTGATGACTCCTATTAAAGAGTGGATATGGTTTGATCAACTTTAGCTTTCACATGCATACCTTACAACGTTACTTTGTTTTCTGCTTATACTTTCTATTTCGAAGTTTATGATATGTCTATGTGTCATAACTAGTATTTTGTCTTACGTCATTTATATTAATCAAGTTATATGCTTTCGAGTTAACTTCAAGAGTGAGTTTGGGGTGAACAAGATTGCATGTAACCACTGGATCGGTGATTATAATGCTGTTTAGTGAGCCAACATTTTTGGAGTGGTAACTTGCTAAATATGGCTATGTGAGAGCGACCTGTACTAAGCATAGTATTAATGTTATCCAGGTTCTTATAAGTGTCATAATTTGTTTACCCTAGATCTAGAAAAGTCATTTCATGTGTTGCTCTGCGGTGAATTATTGAATATTAGGGCTTCTATAACCGTATTTGTTAAAGTTGTCAAGTGTACGAAGTATTCTTGATGATTTTGCATATTTTTCTCTACTATACTTGCTCTTAGGGAATATCTATATAATTTAAATCTTCTCTAGTCTGTTCATACATCTGTCTATTCATCAGTCTACCATCCAAACCATCCAAACTCTACAAATTATCTTATTTCGTTTGTTTCGTAACTCTAGTTGGTCCTTATAACCAAATTCCTTCCCTATGGGATCGATATCTTTTAAAACTACATTGAAACTGTATACTTGCAGTGGTCACCATTTTTCTATTTTGATAAGCGGTATTGACAACACCTGTTCATATTTTAAACTTTTATCTTATCGGTAGAGAAGTGGGGAACAAGGTTTTTGGCTTCATTATACAATATAAGCCCTCAGAATTAGTAGAGTCAAAACCTTGCGATCAATGTTTAACTACTTTGGAGAACTTAGATTCAATTTTCTTTGTTACCTCTATCTTAGCTCTTTCGACCCATTTTGATCACGATCATGTCATCTTCTGTTTTACTAACTTAATGGTCAATGGAGATTTTGTGTTTGGCGATCTTTCATCGACCTCTAGTATGTCTTCATAGTACCAGGAAAATGCTATCACATGTTGTCTAAGTACTTATGTTATCTCTCATTTTTCCTCAAGAGTCAAATCATTTGAAATTATTATAGGGGATTCATTTGTACCCAAATTAATTTCATGCGATGATATATCATGTATGCTAAAAACATTATGCTTATGTTCACGAGAATGTGTGATGTCATTCGAAAGGATATCAAGCAAGCAAGCAAAGTTCGACGCATTCAAAGAATCAAAAGCCTCATTGGCAGAGTTTGTTAATATAAAAGAGTTTTAAATACTAACTATTACATTATTAGTATCCTCATCCTCCACATAAGGAGGGTCTTCTTTCCCAATGATCACCTTTTCGTATTAGTGCTCGTTGGTTAGTTTCCCCACAAGTGTGTCCAGGGATTCAATCCACTCAAGCTTCTCAGCTTTCTTGTACTCCTCATTGTAGGAAGTGAAAGTGTCGGTCCCGAGCCTCTATCGGTAGACTTGCAATGCCCCGAACAATAGCTTCACAATCATCTCAAATAGACTTTGCTTATCCTTGAGTAGCACCTGGGTGGCCATCCACTTGTTGTAGTAGGGCTTGAACAATTCCTTAGGTCTTTGCTTGACAGCCTTAAGATGTTGTATGGTAGTCTTTATTTCAGAATTGAAGCCATACTGCTCTATTAGGTTCTTTGAGAGGCTCTTCCACTCATGAGCTATTTCCAAGGGCAAGTTGTTATACCATTCATTGGCTAGCCCACCTAGTGTAACAATAAAGAGCTCAGCCAACATCTTATCACCGGTCCTCATAGCTCTCATCACAGTCTGGTAGTTGATCAAATGTGATCGGGGATCTTCTTCTCCCTTATACTTCTCTAACCTCGCCATTACAAAGTTTTTGGGCAGCCAGTCCTCATCATGTGCTACAAAAGGGAAATGGTTGTAGTTTGGCTGAAAATTTTGGAATTAGCTAGCGTGAGTAGCCAAAAACTATTGCCATAGTTCTGCTATGTTGGGAGGTAGATACTAGGGGACTATCCCATCAGTCCCTTAATGAAAATTGAGCTGAGGAGAAGCGAACTATGTGGTCCTTTGGTTAAATTGCCCCTATGAGACTATGGTGCCTCTGGGAGTAACCATAAAGTTAGGAGCAGATGGTGCCTGGGTCATGATCTGATATTGCGGTGGTTAGACAATGAAGTTCAAGCTTGTGTTGAAGGAGGATGGAGCACTCGGATTCTGAGGGACTGATGGTTGTGAGGCAAAGCTTTGACGTGGTGGAATAAAACTAGATAAGGTCTAGCTTTTCTTTATGCCAACCTAGATGGAACGGACTTAAACCAACTAACTGTTAACCAACTTGCCCTTGATTTAATTGATTCTAGGGCAGAGTAACCTCGGAAAGCGTTAGCTTCCCTTAACCTTGAATGATCAATACCCTCAGAATTTTGACTTGTCTGAAACTGACCGAATAGTCCTGAACCTTGACTAAATTGATTTAGTGCTTGGGATAGCATTAACCCTATTTGGTCATGGTGGTATTGGGGTTGCGAGGTTCCTATGCCAAATTGGGAAGCAGTGGTAGGATTCCTAACTGGGTAACCTGATGATAGGTGAGTATTAGGAGTAGAGTCTGACCTCCTGGCCTTAGGATAGCCGGTAGCGATTGGATCTTGGAGATTCTTGATTGTCTCAAAATTTGAGAGTCCATCAGAAGTACGGTTCTTTGATTGATGTGGACGAAGGTGGAACTGCAACCCTTGAGCAAATTGATCACTATAAAGAATATCACTTAGAGCGTTGGCCTTTTCTGAGCCTGTGTTCAATGGGATTTGTTAGACAATTGGCACCTTATGCGAAATCTGCTCGTCTATCCCGTAACCACCTTGAGGATCCGTCATCCCAAAACTCTAACTTAAACCAAAGACTGATCTCTGATTTGAACCAAAATCTGAACTTAAACCCGAACCCAAATCTGACTCGAGTCTTTGCTGGAATCAATGTGTAGAATACCCTTTGATGGAAAATTCTCTTAGCAAGCCACGAAGGGGGAAATCCGGACGAGGCGGGCAGTCAGCCTCTTCCAAGCCTTAACTAAAGCAAACATAACCGGATAACTACATCAGATATGGAATGCATGTGTTTACATACTTGATGTTGATGTGCGAAATGCATATGACGTGGTTGCATCACAAAGGGTTAATATGTCGTGATGCAATAAAATTCATGTTTGTCAATCCATTTGAAACAAACAAGGTTAGTCATTAATAATAAAGACATAACTCAAATGATAACAAGGCCTGACCTGTGTGTGAGCCCTTGAGGTTAAGATGACATCTATGTGATCTCGAGGGTTGTGTTTGTCAATCCACATGGAACAAATACGTTAATTACCATATTACCTATGTGGTAGTAGGCTTACAGTTGAGGTGTGACTTGTGTTTTACCAATCCATTTAGAATAGAACAGGTTAACTTCCATAATAACCGTATGGTAATAGGCTTGGTTTTAAAGTGTGACATATGTTTACCAATCCATTTGGAATAAATAGGTTAATTTTGTAATACCCCTGTGGTAAAAGGCTGAGGTTATGATTTGTGTTTGCCAATCTGCTTGGAATAAATAATTTGATCGCCATAATGCACGTGTGGTAGTAGGCTTGGCTATGAAATTTATGTTTGCCAATTTGCTTAGAACAAACAATTTGATTGCCATAATATCCATGGAGTAAAATGCTAAGATTGTGACTTGTGTTTGCCAATCCGCTTGGAACAAACAGGTTGATTGCCATAATACCCGTGTGGTAATAGGCTTGGTTTTAAAGTGTAACTTATGTTTGCTAATCCATTTGGAACAAACAGATTGATTGCTGTAATACTCGTGTGTTAAAAGGCTAGGCTTTCTGAGAATTCACAACCATGACTCTTTCTCATGTCGTGAGGTGGCTTCATTCGGCTTTTGCATAATTGTGCAAGTTCAGGTAAATAGTGCATTGTACCCTTAAGTGTAAAATTGACTACTTTGTGTGACTCTTAGTGTAGTGGGTTTCTGCTCCAAATGGGTAGAGGTTCTGGTACCAAGTGTGCACCACTATACTTTGGGAATATGTGATCTTAATCATAGGTGACGCTATCTTAGCATATTGTCTAAACCTAGGTGTGTGATATCAGTGTAACCTCAGGTTTGTGGTGGCATGATGAACATGCCATAAACGAGTGTGTGCATAATCGTGTCTGCACAGAAGATTATAGTTAGCATGATGCTACATACGATGTATGATAAAAGGAAAGCGATAAACACAAAGCACATAGCATGCAACGCACTTCCTCTGACCTTATATCCCCTCACGTAAGGGTTAAGTTTCTAAATCTAAGCTTGGGTCATCTTAATACTGTGAGGTATTAAGGAATGCACCTCCAAGAAGATATGCAATTTGTTTTGGTAGACCTAGAGAGAGTGTCTATGGTTTCTTATATGAGTTTGGTCATGGGTTGTTGATGTAGAAGGTTCTTGTTGCACTACAATACACTAAAAGCCTCTCCCAAAATAGGTGCGAATGAGGGAGTTACATGCTGTAAGGCAACAAGTATTCCACTTGCTAAGCAACCTTTGTCACCATGGGTTCGCAAATGATACTTTCGTAAGCTTCTCGGTAAAATAGGGCATCCTAATCTTAAAGGCTAAGCCATCTAATGCACATGCTTTTGTTTGAAATATCATAAGCATAGATTTAACTCATTTAACGACTTTTTAATATGCATCCAAAATCTTTTAAACTTTTAAGTTTAGAAAAGATATCCCCAGCAGAGTCGCCATAGTGAGCAGATGATATTCTACCCACGGGGTTGCTGCGAGGCGCGAGCCCTGTGAGATGGGGCGTGGGGGTTTTCCCAATTGGAAAAAAGAGTGTTTTTAAGTTTAAAGAAAGAAACTTGTTCATGTAACAAGTTTAATAGACTCGAGATTAGAATCTCTATCCTTTGGTACTCAAAGTCGCCACCAGGATCTACTCTTTCGGGAAAATTTGGTATAGCTTAGATCCGTTAAGCCTAAGCGATACCATAGTTCAGAGATTCGGGTCTGGTATGACTTACTTACTTAGTCGTTATTTGAGTTAACATTATTCTCATTTGTAAACCACACTTATGATATTTCGATTCAATCTAGATATTTTCGGCTTATGTTTTTAGTTATTTAGCATGCATGTAGAAAGCGGTAAATAAAGTGCGAGAAAGTAAACAAGTACGAAAGTAAATGCGCCTAATATACGGGATTAATTACATCTTGGGATGGGGGATTTACAAACCGCCTAAGTACATTGATATCTAACAAATGTTACATTTGATAAATGCGTTAGCCAAAAGAAATTAAACCCTAAAATACATCTATCCTAAACTACTTGCATCCACAAAGTTTAGTATGTGGAATATTCCACAACACAAATATGTACCAAATGTACCACGTATGCTCGATCTGGATTTTAGCAAGACCCATGTGGTTGAGATAAAAACAACGGAGATTTTGAAGTTCTTATTTTATAAAAATGGTTTATTTTTATTTTCAACTATGTTAGTCATTTTTATTAGTAAAAATGCCGCATGTTATATTGATGGGTCGGTTATCCAGTAAATTGAGTTCCCTTCATGGGGGTGACCTAAAACAATATCTTGAAACATAAATCTAAGCTGAACATGCATAATATGGCAATTGTTTGGGTTAACAACGGAAACGATGTTATCCATATCGTTACCGACTTCCCTGTGAAGGGCGATGTCGATATGGATGGCCCGAAGCGCTTCCGTTGCCACTCCAAACTTTAATCAACATATTAATACATTAATAAATCATATATAACTCCTAAATAGTTATAATTTAGAAGCTTGTTACTCCCAATGATGCTTGTCTCAGTGGGTCGTTTTGGGCTTAAACAATTCGAAATGGAGCAAAATGAAGCAAAACTGGATTCTGCCAAAGCCATGTCATTAACGACATGAGGCTATGTTGTTAACAACATGGGGTCATGTTGTTAACGGCATCCAAGTTCCAGACCTACAGAAAACACATAGAAACAGTAGAAACAACAAAATGAAAATCTGAAACTTCAAATGGTCATTTTTTGTTATACTTAATCAATTTAGATGATCTTTATCATTCCAGAAAGCTCAAGATGTGTAGAATATGTTTATATAAACAAAATACTCAAAAAGATTTGAAATCATACGTCTTAGAAAATAGTTTGGGGCGTGAAAATGAAAATAATCGAAAAGAAAATGAAACTTCAAAAAGGAAAGCATATAAATGTAAGCACAAACTCTAGAAAATCATAGGCTTACCCCGTAATCATGAATCCAATTTCTTTAAGGTCCATGAAATCCTCTAGGAAGCTCTCCTTGTTTTTTTGTTGGTTTTGTTTGTTGGTTAGTGATTTACCAAAAATATTTGGAAGGGATCTATCCTTACCAAAGTAGATGTTTCAGAAAGTGTTTTAATCTTCAAATGAGTGATGAAGATATTGTAGACTCTCCATTCAAGTCTAAACCTCAAGCATTGCCTAAGTGATCTTTAAACCTCAAGCTTTGCTTAAAAGATTAACTAAACCTCAAATTTGCTTAAGAGATGAACAAGTGGACCCTTATGACCCAAGTTCATACCCTTTTCATGAACTTAATCTAACTAACTCGAAATCCCAAGTGATTATGTGCTTAAAGTCTCAACTTAGTTAAAGAAAATGCTCAAAAAACTCAAGAACACTCAAACTATTAACTTTCCCTTTGAACTCAACTTTCTTGGATCCCTATGCATAAAATTTGAGCCCCCCTTGAAACATTCAGCTCTCTCTCTCTCTCTCTCTCTCTCTCTCTCTCTCTCTCTCTCTCTTTATTGGAACTCCCTTCAATCCAAAGTCAACCTAGGATCACTTTAACCCATACTTCTTTTTGTTTCTAGCCCATACCTCTCTTGTTTTTGTCAAATCCCTTCAAAGATTTGATATGAAGTATCCTATGTAAGGTGAGGGAGTGGTTTTTCAATGATTGTGTTCGAGCATGTGGGTAAAAGTAACCTTTTTGGCTGAAAATTGTACAAGATGCAATTTTAGTTCTACTTAAAAGTCGATGCCGGTTGCAATATCATTACCGACATCAGCTATGTTGTTAACGACATGGCTTTTTTCCTTGGGTTTTTTGTGCTGAAGGCTCAAAGAAATAAAGCAAGCTTCCTCTAGATGAATTCAGGACCCTATAAAAAGTGAAAAACTAGCAAGGAAAAAATAAATTACAACTTCATCATTGAACTTGCGAGTCGGGAGTGAAATCTCGTGCTCACACTAGTTTCAACATTAAGCAAATATACAATATCTTGAATTTGATTGTTAAAGTCAATATCATTCTCTTATTTGTTATTGTTATGATCAAACTGATTATTATCATAAAAATCACCAATTTCATTTTGATTATGATCAAAAGAAGTTTGGTCAAGCTTACCAAGCTCCACCTCAAACAATGAATTATCTCATTGAGTTTGACTTTTATTGTTAACATCAACCTTAGAAAAAATTTGTTCATTAAAGGTTACATTGATACTGATAACAACTTTATTTTTAGTAAGAGACCACATATTATAGCCTTTAACACCAAATGGATAACCTTAGAAAATACACCTTTTGGTCCTAGGATCAAGTTTATCTTCTTTAGTGAAAACATAGGCTAAACATCCAAAAATTCTAAGGTTGATATAGTTAACAAGGTTTGTTGCACCAAAGTTCATTAGGACATTTGAAATTGATAGTAGAGCCATGAGCCCTACTTATCAAATAACATGAAACGGTAAATGCCTTAGCCCAAAAACAATGACTGAGACAAGACTCTAATAAAAGGCGTCTAACTTTATTCAAAATAGTCATGTTATACCTTTTAGCAACACCATTTTGTTGTGTTGTATAGGTACAAGTCCTATGTTTAGTTATCTCATTATTACCACAAAAATCATTAAATTGAATGTTTATAAATTCTAAACCATTGTCAGTCCTAAAAGCTTTAATTTAAAGAACAATCTAGTTTTCAACCAATACTTTCCACTTAGTGAATTTATAAAACACATCATTTTTATTTTAAAGAAAATATATCCAAATTATCTTAGAGTAATTGTCTACAAAAGTAACAAAATAATGAGCTCCAGACAAAGAAGGAGGAATAAAAGATGAATCCCATTAGTCACTATGAATGTACACTCTAAAGGTACTTTAGAGGCATAGTTGGTAGACTTAAATCTCTGCTCATAGGCTTTTCCCAAAAAAAGACATCACAAGGCATAGAGTTAACATTTTTAGGCAAGTTTAGATGAGTATTATCTTTTAAAACATTTATACCTTTATCCCCAATATGACAAATTCTCTTATGCCACAGATTGGATTTATCATATTAAGTCATAGAAGCACAAGAACCAGTAATGATAGAATCAAGCAAATAGTACAAACCATTAGACAATTTACCCTTTAATAGACATTTTATTTTCTAACAATCTCTAATTCTCCACCTTGAGCATTAAACTCTAGGCCTTTGCTGTTAACGTAACTTAGAGAGAGTAAGTTCCTCTTGATTTTAGGTACACGTCTAACATCATTTTAAATGACTTGAGTTCCATTTTCATTTTTAAATTGAACCTTTCCAATGCCAATAATTTTCACAGGAAGTGTCATTTCCCATTTAAACATTTCCACCCTTAAAGGGAATGTAATCAATAAAACATTCCCTCTAAGGAATAGATTGAAAAGTACAACTTGAGGCAATTATCTAGGAATTTGTGTTTCTGTTTTAACTAATAGTAAGAGCTTTAATAGCATCAGACTCACATATAGTGTTAATAGCTATTGAACTATTAGCCTCATTTAGAGATGGTTGACCACTTATCCTAAGTCTACAGAATTTCTTAGTGTGACCTTTTTTTATTACAATAATAATATATGTATTCCTTTTCAGGTTTGTTTGAGTCGGCACTAGAATTATTAGATGCTCTAGGATAGGTGTTTCCATTATTACCAATTTGGCTAAATTGATTTGATTTTCCTTCACCCTTATGTTCACCCTTATTACCTTTCTTTCCTTTAACAAAGTGACCTTCACCATTTTGACCTTTTGGTTTGGATTCTGACTTAATTTCAAGCTCTTTCCTTTTCAAGGTAGAATTTATGTCATCTACATTTAGGTGATCTCTACCATATTTTAAGGCTTCCTTTAAACCTTTATATTTATCAAGAATAGAGTTAAGGATTAGAATGGCTTGGTCATCATCGAAATTAGTAACTTCTACACTTAGTAGTTTAATTACTAATTTCTAAAATTCAACATAATTTTCTTCCATGTTCTTATTACGATTCATTTTAAAAGAGAATAATTTTTCCTTTAAATATGCAATTCTAGCAATATCAGTGGTCATGTAAATACTATCAAGTTTAGTTATGACTCCAACAACAATATCTTGACCTCTAACTCTCTTAAGAACATTATTAGACAAATTAAGGATTATTGTTGAATAAGCGATATCCATAACCTCATCTTTTTCAGTTTCAGAAAAAGATGCAGGAAGTTTATCCTTACCATCTAAAGACATATGACATTTTTGTTGCATTAAAACAACCTCAAGTTTTTGTTTCCAAATAGAATTATCAAATTTACCATCAAATTTATCAAGAGAAACTTTAGCAATAGATATGGTTACTTTTAGACAATAAAAAAACTTAAAGCATATCAAGAATTGAAGAAGAGTTTAAGAAACTTAATACTCCAACTATTCTATGATTCATAATCTCAGAAAAGAAAGGAGATGGGAAACTTCTTATAGAGAGACACATATTAGAGTAAGTTATGCATATAGAACAACTCAAGAAGATCTTGATCAGATTATAATCAACAAACATAAGCAAATATAACAAAGATTACTAACAAAACTATCTGTTCTCACAGATCCTATTCTCAAGAAAATAAAGGAGAAAAAATATTTTTTTCAAAAGAGAACAGATAAAAGATTTCAAGACTGCCAAACAATTAAAATGGATAAAGAACTAAGGGCTTCCTAATAATGCGAATATTTTAAGGGTTGGATCCAAGCATGCATATGAGCCTAAACATGTAACTAAACAGTAAAGAAAAGATAATTTCCTTACCAAAACACCCTTTATAGTAGGGGGCCTTCTTTAAAAAGTGATAGACATATTAAAAGAAGTATGAAAAAGGAATAGAAACAATCCTTTTATAATTCAAGAATAGAGTTCTTCTTTAAATAGTGACAAGAAAACATATATTTGCTTGCGAGGAATATAAAAGAAGTTTTAGAATGTTTTACCTTTTGAAAGCTTTATAGAAAAGTACTTGAAAGAATCTAGAGAAGTGGTTCCTCAAAGGAAAATTCCCCAAAGCAAAAGTCAAAGATAAAAATGCCAATAGGAAAAAGAAAGACACTAAGTAGATGAACAAAAAAATTGCAGATTAATAACTTTCAAAGCAGATGACTCGTTATTTTGTGAAGGTTAAACGTGATTTAGATATTTAGGCATAATAAGGTCACAGAATCAATTTAAGCATGCAAACTTACGAAGACAAGAAATTTTGAGAATAGGATTTGTGCGAACAAATAGTTTTGTTAGAAATCTTTGCTATATTTGCTTATGTTTGTTGATTATAATTGATCTAGATCTTCTTGAGTTATTCTACTTGCATAACTTGCTCTTATCTGTGTCTCTCCATATGAAGTTTCTCATTTACTTTGTTTTTTAGTATTAGAAATCATAGAAAAGTTAGAGTAGTAAGTTTCTTCAACTATTTCTCAATTCTCTTGATCTGCTTTAAGTTGTTTGATTGTCTAAAAGTAATTATGTCTATTGCTAAAGTTTCTCTTGATAAATTTGATAGTAAAAATGATTATTTTATTTAGAAATAATTAGGAATCCTAAATCACTAACATGCAAAAGAAGAAATCAATCTGAGCATAAAAAGATCGCATGCAAATAGTGATTGCAAACCAAACGCTTTGATACCACATGTTATACATAAAATATTTTCCAGAATACACAAAATCACAAAATTTAAACATGCAAAGATTGCAAAAATCTAAAGAACATATAGAATTTTTAGGTTGTTCCCCTAGATAGAGCTAAACTCTATCCTTAAAGGGTACATCAATTGTCGACAAATGAGTGTAGCTCTTTTTATTGATAATGGCACAAAAGTCAGGCAAAAGATACACATTAAAATCTGATTATAGGCAAAGGAATCACAAAGCTCGTACGAGAAAGAAATATAGTAATCCAAAGGCAAAGAACCAAGAATTAAGCATACAGAATCACAGAGATAAGCTCAACCCTTAAAGCTAACAAAATAACACTGAACCTGAATCTTGACAGAAGTAATCCTTTTATAGCTTCAAAAGATAACCGTATCCAAGCAAGTTGCAATATAGAATTCATCACAACCATCAAATAATAACAGAATTGATTAGATGGTGAGAAGAAGAGATGAACAACCGGTTAGAGAGAGGGAGAAATGAAGAGTTTCAGTCTGAGGGTTAGATTAATAGTTTATATATGCTTAATTCAGAATAAAAAAACACAGCACTTTAAGAATAGGACCTTTGAGCAAGAGCTGAGTAAACACAGACCTTGTAGCAAATGGGTTTTGACATGTGTGAAGGCTAAAAATCTAACATGTACTATTGATCAAATATTTAAATAAGCTTGGGGTTTTTATATAAATGCTCCATATGAGATATGAGTTTCATGATTACACCCATGCATTTAATAAAATACCCCAATTGGATAAACTAATTAATGAAATACCCCTTTTCAAATTTATATGTTCCCCTCTAATTAACTACCATATCTTCACTAATTAATTAATCCATGATTTGTGGTACATTCCATATAAAATACAACCACCTGCAAAATAGGAAGAAATAAAAAATGGTTCCAACCTTCTTCAACCCACATTTCTCCATTCATCATTTACCTAAGAAAATAGGAATCAAACACTCTGCAAATAGGAAAAATTGTAACAAGAAATCGAGGGACAAGCTCCATTAAGAAATCTGCAAATGAGAGACAAAAAGTAAAATAGGAAAAACTATAATCGATTCCACCCTTCTTGAAATCGATTCTCCATCAAAATTATCACCCCAACCCTAAAATCAGAAAAAAGGAACTGCCGGAAGAACATAAAAGATGGCGGGAGATTAGAAACCGATCGGAGATTTCTTCTATATAGTAAGTTTTCTATTTTGAGATTATTTCGAAAGTCTATGGTGTATATGGGTTTGAAACTCGTTCACTAGCTTCCTATTGTCTGATTATACTATTTACGGTTACTTAGGTACTAAATCTCATCAAATGGCTTTTTTTGGAAAGTTTATGGTTTATATGGTTGTGATTCCCAATGATTGTGGTAAACATCGAGATTCGGATCATGATTTGATTCTAAATATGGTTTAAATGGTTGGGGTTCGATTAAGATGTTTAATCAGAATTTGAATCTAGGGTTTATGAAAACGGTTGGTGTACATGTGTATAGGTTATATGGTTGTGTATACGTTGCCTGTGTAAAATTTTTTGGATTCTTTACAAATGTTATTTTGAATATGTATAAGTAATGGAATTAGACACCTACAAAATTACAAATCCTTGAATGTTGTGTTTGTCACTGATGTAGTTCAACAAACTGACTGGTATGTTTTTTTATCTTTACATCTATATTGCAAAAACCATGACTACAAATTACATTATAAAGCATTAATCGAACAAACTTTTACTACAGTGATTATGAGCTATTTGTTTTGAGGTTTGCAGACTAATAGAGCAGCGATCAATTCTAAGTGAGCTCGATGTTTAGCTTCACAGGGAAAGACTAGCCTTCAGTCTGTATTGCTATGGGAAAAGAAAAACCGACAACAATGAAGCTAGCGATGAAGATTGATAGAATTAATTGTTAATCCTAAATTGAACTGATGTTGCACATTGAACTGATATTGTTTTTTTTAGAATTTTCGAATATGGTTGTTAATCTTGATTTTTAAGATTTTTGTTAGGTGCATATATGTGCATTCTACTACTACTGTACATTTAACGAGTACATTTAACCAAGAAACAAATCTATCACAATAAACATTATA
>CATIWQ010336447.1:0-17054 GCA_949673415.1 Euphorbia schlechtendalii | reverse complement strand
ACCACCGATTTAATCCGGTTGAATCTTAAATCCATGAACCACCCTCTTCACCGGTTCGATGACTGGTCCGGTTCTGAAAACCATGCTTGTAGCTATTTGGTCTGATATTTAATCCCATTGGGCTAATCTCCTTCCAATGGTCTAATCATTCTTCTAATTGGTCCGATTCTTAGATCTCCCAGCATTGGTTTGCATTTATATTGAAGAAATTATAGTAATCGATAAGTAAGAAACTTTAACTATCCATAAAACAAAAACAGACATAAAGTTTCCTCGTTGACATCGCCGTCCATACAAATGATTACAGATGTAAAGAAAACAAGTAGGGTGCTAGGGTTTATTTTTGAGTCAGTCTCACAATTTTTGATTGATTGATCACTTTTACAAATTTCCCCTTCTCCTAAAACAAACCAACACCTTTCAAAAACACAGACGGAAAGTAGCACAATAATGGAAGGTGGTGGAGGAGGAGGTTTCCATGGCTACCGCAACCCCAAGCTCCCTTCTTCTTCCTCAGGTTTCATTTTCCCCCTTTTTCTTCTCTATAACGCATCTTCATTTTCTTGCATGCTGTTATATATTTTTTCAACCAACTCCATCTTCTCCGTTCGTTTTAGCTAATGTATGAACAAACTGATTCGATGATCCGCTAAAAAAAACAAATTTTGCTACCTCCATTAAAATCAGTTGATATATATATGCATGTAACATAAATGAATGCATGTAGATTTTTTATGTGTTTGCATATACTAAGGAAGTTTTTTAGTTTAGTTTGTTGGCATAACAATGTTATAGCAAATTCTTTCTGGCCGTTTTCGATGATGAAGTAACTGCATTTTGGTTCTCTTCTTTGATTGATTTAATATAACATTTTTCTTCAGAAAAATGGATTGTTTCACTAAAATTGATAAGTTGATCCATCTGCATTATTTCAGAATTTGGTTTTTGGAGAAGATAATCTGAAAACAGAATATCCTTAGTTAATTATTTTAGTAATATAAATATAGCTTTTGAACAAGTGGCATGCATTGTCCATGCAACATCTTGTACACGTGGCGTCCATGCATTTCTGCCTTAAAAAATGTCCGTTTCATTTTCCTTTTTTTTATTTTATATTTATTGAAAGTTCTGTTTATATTAATAATTTAAGTAGTTTCACACTCTTTGGCTTTATGTGTTGATAGCCTGCGTCGTCTTTGTTTGTTCACAAATATTTACACGAAAATATTATTAATATATAGAGTACGTTTAAGTATTTATTGGTAATTTCTGCCAACACAAAAAATTTGAATTGCTTATTTACACAATATTACTACTAATAATTTATCTAATCATAAGCATTTTGATATTCATGTATTTCAAATCGATTAAATTGGACATTGACAATTTGTCTATGTTATAGGACTGAAATTATCAGAGATTAACATGAGGCTAGATGAGATTAGTCACAACGGTAACAACAACAACAGCAACCAGTCTACAAACGACGACAATGAATGCATTGTAAGGGAGCAAGACAGGTTCATGCCTATCGCCAACGTTATTCGAATCATGCGAAAAATGCTCCCGACCCACGCCAAAATCTCCGACGATGCCAAGGAAACCATCCAAGAATGCGTCTCGGAGTTCATCAGCTTCATCACGAGCGAAGCCAACGAGCGTTGCCAACGCGAGCAGCGCAAGACCATCACCGCTGAGGATGTGCTCTACGCGATGAGCAAGCTAGGGTTTGACGACTACATCGAGCCCCTGACTCTGTACCTTCACCGCTACCGCGAGATGGAGGGGGAGAGGAGCTCGATCAGAGGCGAGCCGTTGGTTAAGAGGGGGGGCGAGTTCGGGGCGTTGGCTGCATTTGCACCGGCATTCCATATGGGCCACCATGGATTTTTCGGGGCTGCTAGCATTGGAGGGTATTTGAGGGATCCTACTAATAATGCGGGTTCTTCTCAGGCGGCCATGGCGAACACCGAGTCGTTTCCTCAGCACAAATGATTTGGAGGAGGGAGAATTAAGTGAGTACGTGATTTGGTTAGTAATTCGAAGTGTGGGGGATTTCGTAGTTTGAGTAGTTTAATTTGGTTTGCTTTTATGACATAATTTGGGATTCGCTTTCTATTTTATTTGTGCTGAAACAAAACAGAATTGGTTACCTCTTGCTTATATATTCTCCAGCTCTGTGTTTCTCATTAAATTGTTCTTATTGCATTAACTCTAATTTTTATCTTTTTTACTAATCGGAAACTTTGCGTTAAGAGAAGCTACAAATTCAAGGTAGGAGAGGCTAAACAAATTGGTATAATGGTCATGTTAGCTACCGTGGTTGTTGTATGATTTTATGTCATAAGTTTTTGTCTCCGAAACAATTAAAATAATCGTACTCAAATTATTGATGTCGAAATGAGTAAAATATATGCTTAAAAAATTAATCAACACCGGTTAAATATTATGTTTTTCTTCCAGAAAATTTACAAAATTATTTGTTTGAAAAAGAAAAATCTTGCTTTGCCAAAGCCATATTCAAATCAATTAGGTTCATGTTTTGTTATAAGAAAAACTAATAATTTAATGAGGAAATGGTATGAAAAGGACATATAGTTATTAATTAAGAAATGTCCATATATATTTTACCAATTGGAAATTCAAACCGTTGTGATGATTCACCAATGGTCACCACGACAACATACAAATTCACAAACCGCTGTCTCTTCTAAATATATAACCATTATCTCACGTTGATCTAAATTAGACACACATTCTTCATTTCAACAAATCAATTATCACATATTTGTTTTATTTTAATTAATACAGATAAAAAAAGAAAAATGGAAGAAGAACTCGGATATAGCTGGGGCAGTGGTTCAACAATGGCCATGATTTTTGTTGGAGTGATTGTCCTTTTGGGTCCTTTGTTTATGGGAAATTTGCAGAAACCGTCTTCTCTTCTTATTATTTTGTTTATTCTCTCTTTGTTTGCTCTTGCTTTCTTCCTCTATCATTCTTCTAATGATCCTGTTGATTAGTTTTTTCTTTTCAGAAGATCCAATTATTTTGAATTTGATGTAATTGTATGTCGATGTATTTGAATTTGAAATTAATATAATATTCACTCTCGAGTTTATTTATCTCATCCGTATGATCTTCATTTGAAATTTTGCTTTGTTGTTAAATGACATTGTAGTTCCTCTCCTACTTAACAATTTGCGTCTGTAATATCGTAATTTGTACTTTATTATTTTGTTACTTCCAATTATTTCTTTTATTAATATTGTAATTTATTGAGTAATATTGTAACGAAAAAACAATAAAAAATAATTTATTTTTGTATGTAAACGCAAAATAATCATATTTGTGTTTTTATATCAAAAACTTTTATTACTGTGTGTTTGTTTTGAAAAATGAATCCAAATATGTTTTTATATACCTTTTCTTATACTTGGTATAAAAGTGGTATAAGATCTATATACAACTTGTTTTCCATTAATTTTGCAACAACTTTGAAAATACCGCAAAAACTATGACGAATTCCCATTTACGAAACTACGACATGAAGACATCATATATACAACCCGGTATAAAAGCTCGTATACAAAGATGTTCAAGGAAAAAATATGTAAATCACCAATATGAAACATTTTTCTATGAAAAAACAAAATGAAAATTTATTTTAATGTAAAATCAATATATGATCATCTTCGGTGAAAAAGCAAATTAATTTTAGTTTTTATGTATTTCCCATGCTCTTATGCATGGTAATAACTACAAAATTACGTCAAAGTTAATTATTCCGATGGTGAGGGTGCAATTTATGGTAAAAGTTATGATTATTTTGCATTTCTATAGGTCCAATTAAATTTTACATCATTCATTCAATTGTTATAAATTTAAAAATACGATAATATTGTTGAAACAAAATCATTGTAAAACTTCCATTATTTAGATAATTCAGGATTTTTTTATGATGATATTTTGCCTATTACAATCGGTCATGTAAAAGGTACAATCTTGGTAAATTTGTCGGACATTTTTTAAAAAACAATGTAGTCTTCTTTAAAAACATATCCCTCCGTCTATTAAATATTATTGTTTTAGAGGGATTTTGATATCTTTTTTTATTATCATTTTGCATTTTCAATATGTTTTCTCTTTAAGTTTTCCATTCCTACCCCTATTATTAATTTATTCAACTTTCAAGATAATCATATTTTAATCTCCAATAACAAGATGAGAAGATTATAGGAATCAACATTTAAACATATTAATGAAGTTTTGAAAATAGAGCAGGATATTTATGAAAGGGTAAATTAGTAAATCAACTCATGCGGTTTATTATTATCTTAAAAATTGAGAATTAAATAAAACGACAACATTTAGTGGATGGAGGGAGTACTCACTTTATAATTGTTATAAACAAATTTGTATATATTATCTTTTGTGGACGAAGAAGAAATATTGATGTACAAGATGATTAATGTGCTAAGTGTGGGAAATTATATTGGAGTCAATATTTCATGTCAAATTATATACCCTCCACTCAACAATTGGAACCTTATAAAATTAACAAAATCTATTGTTTAGTTGATTCAAGTTATGAAGATCTGTTTTTCCAACTCATAATTTAAAGTGAAACTGAAAATGCATATACATAAACTTAAATTGAAATACAATCTGAGTGTTATAAAATTTTGAATTGCAAGCCAACCGCATCGAAAAAAAAATCCTCTATCCCCAAATGATATTTTCATACCTATCACCCCAATTAAAAAATATCACATATCAATTTTTATTATATTTTAATAATTACTTATTTATTTCTTTCATTTTTTAATTAAAATATAATAAAAATTCACTGATTTGTTTTACAGAGGATACCATCTGTGACAAAGGATTTTTTTCCACCGCATGGGTACTGCCTGATTTAGAGCGGGAATTAGCTCATCTCATCTCTCACTCCCGCCGCTCTCAATTCCACGCCACCCACATTCCTCCGCCGTGCATCCCGCCGCTCTTGTTTTTTCATCGAAATCCTATTATCCTTCTACATCCGTTCTCCGCTCCATGTCCTGCTATTCATCCATCTCAATTAAAAATAGAAAAACTCCCCCCTCACCTTCTTATTCTACGCCCCTCGTGTAAATCTCCCTTTCAACTCATCTCAGCCTCTCTTGTTCTTCGCAGCCGCTCCTTGTTTCCGCTGCTTCGCCACCGTGATTCATCGTTTTAACCAGTTCCCTGTTCCAACTCTAGTCCTTGGTCTCTCTATATTAGTTCTCACAATCTATTGGTCGTTGTCGTTGCAATTGGTCAGCCTCTGCCTGTTCGTTAGCCTCCAATGCTGCCATGTTTGCTGCTGGTTGTTCTCTTCGCTGATCTTCAATTAGGTCAGTTGGTCTAAAATCTAAGATAGGGACTATTATTAGGAATAAGATTATTGATTGCATCTTTACAATAGTTAATTTTGCTAATTTAATATTATATCAGTATGGGAAACAGAGATTATTAATTATTTGGAAAAAAATCAGTGGTTACGTGAAATAGAGACTGGGATTTTGAATTACATTAAATAGAGACTGGTATGTGATAAATTTGTATTACTGGTAAGTGATTATCAGGGGTTAGAGACATAAGGGTTTTTTTTTATTATTATTATTGTTATCAGGGATTAGAGAAATATGCAGGTTAGGGATTAGTGAAAATATTCTTTAAAAATGAAAACCATGTTTTCAAGGCCTTAACGAAGAGCTACAATGATGTACAAATCCGGTGACCTAATTTTGACTTCGCCTGTCTTTGGTTTTGATTGTGAAATTGAATTTTAATAGGTTTCAGAAGCAGCGTTATGGAAATGATGAGGTAACTTATGATTTTATGTCTATTTGTTCAAATTAAGCTTCAGCTGCTGAGTTTCCAGTTTTATGCTGATATTACATAGGTGTATATACTATATACTTCAATAATGCTGCTAAACTGCTGATTTCAGTTTTAGGAGATAGCTGATTGTGTTTTGGCTTGTGGGCTATTCAGCTTTAACTCAATCTGCAACCATGGAAGATCTTAATCTCATTACATTCTAGGTTTGTTTAATTAATAATATTAGTTAATTGCTTGTTGATTTGTTTGTTGATGATTCATTTAACAACTTAATTAAATTAAGTGAAATTGTGTTGACTTTGCAGTACTTAAAGTTTGGTCTATATTGACAATTGGAGCAATGTTTGGTGCTATGAATGTGAGCGAATTCCAGATTTTCTAGAATGAAATGGGGTCTTGTTCTAATTTCTGTTTAAGCAATAAAGTTTTTTTATTTGTCAAATTAACTTAATATAATATAATATGATAATATGTGTGTATACTTAGGCTATGAGAATAGGTTTTGCATTATAGGGTGGTTTGCTGCGTTTCTGGAGAGGCTGGGTACTGAAGTAAGGACTTCCCACCTCCATGTTGGAAGGTGTACCAATTGAGTTCCACCTAATTGATAGAGAGATAATATTTGATTGATAAAAGTTCTTGTGGGCAATAAATTGTTCGAGAAAGACTTACCAATATATGAGAGCATGTAGTATTCTGTATTGTGTAGGATCTTTAATGCTAAGCTAAGAGTCAAGAGGGGATATAGTTAAAGACAGGAAGCAAACTTGTTTTGTTTTGGTTTCAGGATGGAGAGGTTCTATATGTTTACAGTTTGGTATTTGATACATTAATTTTTTCTTTGTGATTATTTATTTATGCATACATACTTATCATAGTTAAGATCATTGCCACATTTTATTTCTTCCCATGTATATCTTCCATTCTTGTATATCTTCCATTCTTGAGGATGTTGATGTTATCTTCTATACTGTCATGGCAAGAATGGTTACTGCCAATCTTGTCTATTTTGGTATTCTGCTTATGATGGCTTATGCTTAAATACTTCTCACTGCAATTGGTCAATATTCTGAACCCTGAGTTAATTTGGTGCTTAATGCATATTTTGTTTCCATTTCTATGATCTTTATTATTTCTGTAAAGCTAAGATTCTGCTCTGCTAATGCTTCTATCTGTCCTGTGTGAATGTTAAATATCATTGTTGAAAGTTTTAGTTTTCTTTCATAGCTAGTTATAGTTGGAGTTGTCAATAAGTAATCATCGACAAAAGAAGCCAATTATCACTTTCTCCTCATTGAATATAAGTTTGTCGAATATATTGATAGAGAAAAGTATGAGTATGCCGAATCCATGCTTTCTTCAATATTATGATGGATCTGCTATGCATGCTGCGTTTTAGTCATATGTTTTTATTTTCTTTTTACAGAAGCTTTGTTGAAATATACTGTATTATCTTCAATTTTCAAATTGAACTGTTATCCTGTGATATTTTAAATGATTTGTTTATTTTTCTTTGTAGGCTGTAATCTTTTTTTGAAGTCTACAGTTTTCTTGTTCTGATTTTAAACAATGTTGAAGCTGCCAAGAAAGCCACATAAGATACACAGGCTTCCATCATTTCTTTTCAGGCTAACCCACACATTCCTTACTCCTCAAGATCCTCTGAAGCTCTTAAAACTTTCAACTCAAACCAAAAATCTCAAATGCGGTACTATGATCCACGCTTATTTTATCACGACAAATCGAACCACAGTGAACAGCCCTGTTGAAGTAAATACCCTACTAAATTTTTACGCGAAATGTGATGAAATGGTAACCGCCCGTAGGCTGTTTGATAGTATGCATAGCAGAAATGTAGTTTCTTGGAGTGCTCTGATGGCTGGATATTTACATAATGGGTTTCTATTAGAAGTAATTAGGTTACTAAAGGTTATGTTTTCAAAGGACAACATAAGACCAAATGAGTATATTCTTGCCACTGTTCTGTCTTCTTGTTCTCGTAGCGGAAGAGTTGAGGAGGGTTTACAATGTCATGGTTTTGCATTCAAGTGCGGACTTGTGTTTCATCAGTATGTAAGGAATGCACTTATGTACATGCATTCGAAGTATTTTAGTGTAGATGATGCAATGTGGATGTGCAATTCAGTGAATGGAAATGACAATTTTGCCTACAATTCAGTTATGAGTGGACTTGTAGAGAATGGGTATTTTAAAGAAGGCATTGATGTTTTAAGAAAGATGGTATCTCAGTGTATCGATTGGGATAGTGTTACCTATGTCAACCTCTTTGGGCTTTGTGCTTGTCTTAAGGATTTAAGATTGGGTTTACAAGTTCACTGTAAGATGATAACAAGTGGTGTTAACATTGATGTTTTCATCAATACTGCACTAGTTAATTTCTATGGCAGATGTGGAGAAGCTTTAAAAGCTAAAAAGTATTTTGATAATCTGCAAAGTCAGAATGTGGTGTTCTGGACAGCAACAATAAGTGCTTATTTCCAAAGTGGATTCTTCGAGGAAGCCTTGAATTTATTTGCAAAAATGAAACTTCATGATGCGGTACCAAACGAGTTCACTTATGCTGTCTTACTAAATGCTTGCGCAAAATTATCCGCCCTAAGATACGGAAATTTGCTCCACGCATGCATTGAGAAGTCAGCTTACAAGGATCATGTTACTGTTGGAAACGGTTTAATCAGTATGTATGCAAAGGGTGGTAATATTGAAGCTGCATATAAAGTATTCTCGGCCATGATGTATAGAGACACAATTACTTGGAATGCAATGATAAACGGGTATTCGCATCACGGGCTTGGTAAGCATGCTCTTGAGGTCTTTCACGCGATGTTAGCCACAAATGAGCGTCCCAACTATGTAACTTTTGTCGGGGTTCTATCTGCGTGTAGCCATCTTGGGCTTGTGAGAGAAGGTTTCTACTATTTGAACAACCTAATGAAAGATTTTAGCATCGAACCTGGACTAGAGCATTATACATGTATTGTTGGTCTTCTAAGCAAGGCTGGAAAACTTGACGACGGCTTAGATTTTATGAGGTCTACCCCTATAAGATGGGATTTCGTTGCCTGGCGCACTTTACTCAATGCTTGTCACATTCATCAGAACTATGGTTTAGGAAAAAAGATTGCAGAACTAGTGGTGAACATGGAACCTGATAATGTGGAAACATATATACTATTATCTAATATGTATGCCAAGGCAAAGATGTGGGATAGGGTTGCCAAGATGCGGAAATTAATGAAGGAGAAAAACATCAAGAAAGAACCCGGGGTGAGTTGGATAGAGATAAAAAATGCAACCCATATATTTGTTTCAGAAGACGCCAAGCATCTGGATTACGTTCAGATTTATGAGAAGATAAATGAATTATTGTCTATGATTAGGCCTCTGGGCTATATTCCAGATGTGGGTGCAGTTTTGCATGATGTAGAGGATGAACAGAAGGATGACCATCTCAGTTATCACAGTGAGAAATTGGCTGTTGCATATGGTTGCATGAAATTGCCTTCAGAAGCACCGATCATTGTTATTAAGAATCTCAGGATGTGTGCTGACTGCCATTTGGCGGTCAAACTTATTTCTAAGGTTACGAACAGGACAATTATTGTTAGAGATGCCAAACGGTTCCATCATTTCAGAAATGGATGTTGTTCTTGTGCTGATTATTGGTAATAATTTGATATACATCGAATTTATGGTCAGAGACAATGCGTGATGCACTTATTCGGTGCATGTTGACTCGAACTCCCTGCGGTCAATATAAAGTAAGTAGTTTCGAATCCTTATTTATTTTCATTGCATTACAGATTGAGCATGACCCAGACAGTGTGCTTGCTTCCTTGTAGGTGTTGTAAATCAAGCTTTGTGCTTGATGACTTGTGAACTTGGATAAATTGATTGACCATTCTGAGTTGACCGCCAAATCGAGTTCTAATAGGAGCATTGCAATTCTCAGCAAGATATGCTTAATAAAAGGTGTTTCTTTCTTCAAGGTACCTTCCTTGGACTCTTAATACAGGTTTATTTAATTCATAATGACTGTGATCTTTGAGGAGTTTACCATTGTTAACGTGCAGGATACTCTTGGTTATGTCGATTAAAACCGGAATCCTTTTCCAGATTAGTAATAGTTAAAAAGTTCTTAGAATAAGGTTCAGGCAACCATTATTTCTTGAGTAGATCATTGACCAGTTAAACGGAACTTACCTGATGAAATGCATCAGAAATTCTGCTTGATTAAATAATAGTTTGCAATCCTAAATGAGTACTTGCATGGAGTATGCTGCTACTAATATTCATTTGTGATTAGCTTCCATTAATAATATAGATTATTTTCCTATACTCAATACCAATTCCATTTTGTATGGCCAAATAGTTGAAGGATATTAAAAATGTAAAATGAAAGCTTATTTTCAGATTTTAAAAAAATGAGTCATTTGCTTACTTGACGTGGACGGTAGAAGAAAATGTTGGTGATCCAGTTGATGAGGTAGAGAAGCCTAGAAGAAGAGTAGCAAATAAAGTTGAAGCAGCCTGAAAGACTGCTGCGAGTTATCAACCAAGCGAGTTGCAAATGTGATGACATCCGCTTGAGATTATGGCTTCTTCTTTGAGAGTCAATGGGCCCTTCGAACTGTTTCTGTCCATTTGGTTGCACTTAGTTCATTGCTGACCAAGTTAAACTCCCGTGCCCCCCTCCACTTAGGCTCCGTTCAACTGAAAATATTGAATAAATCTTATCTGAACTGAATCTGAACAAAAATTTAATAAATTAAAATTGGATTTAAAATAATGAAACTTAATTGAAGAATAATTATTTATATCAATAATAACAATATTACAGTATTCATAATATTTTAATAATAATAATTCATATATTTTGAAATGACACTCCCTTTATTCTTTTTTTTTTTTGTCCTTTTAGTTTTTTTTGTATTATATTCCTTTTTGTTTGTCATTTTAGATTACTGATGTATTTTTCACAATTTTTCTCTAATTTATCCTTATATCAAATATGAGAGCGATAATGAATTAATGAAATTATAGTTGATAATTACAAAAGAGAATTTTTGTATAATAAGGTAAAGGATAAATTAAGTAATTTATAGAATAGTAAATGTTTTATTGATTTTGGTGTAAATATTAAAAAGGAATTTATAACAATAAAATTTATTAATAATCATAAATTGTAGTAATTATTAAAAATATTATTGCAAGTTATCTTAATTAATATTATTTTCTTACAATAATTCATATATTTTAAAATAATATTTTATTACAATGAAATTTCTAAATAATCATTAATTATAATAATCATTAAAATTATTATTACAAGTTATCATATTATTATTATATTTGTATTTTAGTAATTTGAATAAATTATTTTTATTATTATCATATATAATAAAAATAATATCTTATTGTCATTTTATTTATTATCAATTAAATTAATTCATTTATTCATTTAAAAAAATTATTTATTAAAAAATAATAATTATTAATTTATTAAATATTATTAACTATTATTATTATTAAGGAATATTAATATTAGATAGTAATATTGAATAGTGAAATTTAACTTATCTGAATTAACCGTTATATAAATTGAAAATTACATAACCTTATTATTATCTTAATTTTTGTTTTCTATTGCCAAACTACCTGTTTAAATATGACTAATCATTGTTGCTTCAGAAGTTTGTCATTTTATCAAATTATTAGTTATTGATGATCTTTTCTGGAAAATCGAAATGGGTAGTACCTTGCAACAAATATTTCAACGGGATTAAGTATGTAGGATATAGACAAAAACTAATATAATTAAGATAAACTTGGTTCAGCATTTTCAAACTTTTTTTTTTTTTCATTTTCATACCTTTTCTAGAATCATCATGGTTAATTTTGGAAGTCACAGTTGTTCATATTGATAAAGTAACGATGGTGTGGTTGCTTATGCTTCTTTATTGCTTCTTTATTGTGTTGCTCACCTTTTTCACTTTTATTAATCTACAACCATTTTTTTCTACGATAAGGATTCTCTAAATCTGAGAAGTGATACATTCGTAAATTTCAATCAATCTCAATTATTCATCCAGTTTTAATATTTGATATTGAACTTTAGTTATATGTGTTGTTCACACTGAAATTAAGTCGCATCCATTAAAATTGAGCGGCTGGTTAAGATTGATTTAAATTTACAAATAAATTAAAATTGAAAATCAGAGAATTTTTTTTTTTTTTTGTGTATATATAACACACGAAAGAAAATACTACCCTATAACAGCGCATTGCTGTCTTTGTTATATTTCCCAATAAAAGTAAGTATCTAAGAATTTTTTTCTCATACTGCAAGTTAACTACTGTAATCACCGTAATGAAAATCCATTAGTTAACACACTACCATGAATAATATTAATAAAAACACTTGGAAGAAAAAACCAAAAATTACTTCATATTATAAATTTCCTTATATTTTAAACACATAAAATAGAGCTACTTGCCCCACCATTAGTACCATAAGATGCACCACTACTAACATGGTAACACATCAACATCAATGCCCTTGATGATGATGTGGATGGTGATATCCCATCATCATCATGCTCGACATCATCCCAACATCCCCGCCGCCACCACCTACTCCGCCGTCTGCAGTGGCCGGAGCGGTACTAGTCTTCTCTCCCTCCATCTCTCTAAACTTATGCAGATAAATCTTCAAAGGCTCCACATAATCTTCAAACCCCAAAGTAGTCATGGCCCACAACAGGTCGTCGCCGTTGACTGTCTTTCTCTTCTCTCTCTGACACTTGTCAGAGGCTTCTCCGGTGATGAAACTGATGAACTCCGACACACATTCTTGGATGGTCTCTTTTGCATCCTTTGAAATTTTAGCGTTTGCTGGTAAAGCTTTCTTCATAATTCTGCTAACGTTTGCGATGGGCAAAAGCCTGTCTTGTTCTTTCATTGATGACTCTGTGTTGTTGCTTCCATTGTTTGGCCATCCCGACTCGTTGTCTGAGTCCCCCATCAAAACACAGCTATATATAGCTTCAGTATATGAATCTACAAAACATTGTTATTTGTTATATAAACTATACAAAAACAAAGTTATTTTCCCTTACCTTATATATCTCCTCTTTGAACTTTAAATCCAGTATACGTAGGTCATGACGGTTAGGGTTTTGAAAAGAACTAGTTAGGATTAGGGTAAGGGCGACTATGATTGTTTCTGAATTTGGAAATGAAGAGGTGGGTAATAATGGAGGAGAGATGTTGGGTTGAATGATGGATATATATTTATATAATTGGATTAGTTAATATGATGAAAAGGGTAGGTAAGGTGTTTGATTTTGGACCCTTCAATTATGATATATGTATTGATAAGTTTTGGTTGATGTGGATGAGACATTTGTCAATTCCTTACTAGTTTGGTTGAGAAAGTTGAAAATGTTTTCATGTGACTTTTGTTGAGTTGAGTGAGGCATTAAAATAAATTGGACTTAAAATTACTGGCTCTTTTTTTAAGCCGTATATATTGTGATACTTACCTTTAAAGTGCATAGATCATATACCATTTTAAGTAACTAGTATTCATAAAGCTTAATTCATCATTAGTCTCATGAATAACAGTCTAATGCTTCCCAATTTTGAAAAAGTCTTTATCACCCTCTTCAACTTTTAAAAGTGTGGTCTTTTACTTCTTCAATTTGTAAAAGTGCAACAATTTACCCTTAAACAACATATGTAAACTTCAAGTTGAAGAGAAAAAATAAATAAATTGATATCTTTAAAAAATCAAATCAATTAAAAACTAATGTATTGCGTTCAAGGGCAAATAAATGTACTTTTTAAAATTAAAGGAACTAGTGCATATAAATCTTTTTAAAGAAAAGAAGATAGTAGGCAAAATAGTCGGAGTTCAGGGCTTAAGATGTACTATGCCTTTTCATAACCTACGATAGTTGCTTGCATGTATATTTTAAGATGCTCAAATATTCATTATTCATTACCCTTACATGTTTTTAATATATATATATATATATATATATATATATATATATATATATATATATATATATATATTATTTGATAATGTTATTTTGTGAACAATAAAAAACTTATTTTATATTTTTTTGGTAAGTAAGATAAATAACTTGTTTTATATAGATAATCTTCTTTGTGATTAGTCATCATTATGGCTCTGTACCTTTCCCTATAAATGTAAGGTTAAATTGAAACATGTGTCGCCTTCTGAATCTTTTTTAATGTATGTTTTACAGTTACTAGTTATGATTGATGTTAGTTGTTTACTCATGTTGATTATATTTGACAAGAACAAAAAAACAGTTTCAAGAAAATGAATTTATGAAACAATGGCTTCAAGTAAGTTGTGAACTCAGCCACAACTTTTAGACGTGAAAGTTCGATTTTTAGTTATAATATATAAAACATTATAAAATTGGGGCCTACGGTTTTGGCATTAGTTATTAATTGCAATGACACAATTTTGTAGATAAGGCATATGATAGACCATTAAGTGGCAATGTGCCCACCAATTTCATGAAAATATAATCAAATATCAACCCTTAGAGCGTTTCCAATTTGTTTTTTTATTTTTCAAAATTTTATTTTTAAAACAAAAGGACATTTCATATATTTTTTTAATTTACATTACAAACTCTCGTAATGTACAAAATAAAATAAGTTACGCTGGAACTCAAATCACGCAAAAATTAATTCCCCAGGCCAAAAACAGAAATAAATCCAATTCAAGTTAATCCATTAGAATTTAATATGTATTTATCTTTATTTTTCTTATAATAATCACATTAATATAAAGACTATTGAATATACGAGTTTATGGTAATTTTGTTAACAAAATTTAATGCTACAACTAGCCACAACTAAAATTAAACTGAAGCAAAAATACTTAAAATAATTAAATTTTAAAAATACATAAGCATATATATGAAAAGCGTAAATATAATAAAATTAGTAACATATATGACAACCCATAAGAACACAAGTTCGAGTCATGTAATAAAAGGATGACTCATTTTTATGCAGACAACTAATTTTACAAAAAAATAGATATCATAACCCAAAAATTTATGCTCAATTAGGCTTGAGCTTGGACTAGCCTAACAAATAATATACATCCATACATGGCTTTTGAGAGTTTTGGCAGAACATTTTTAATTCTTTCTTATTATTGAAATTTCTTTTCTTTTCTTTAAATAGGCTGAGTCTTTTAGGCTTGATTTATTATAAAATTGTAAGTTATTTACAAAATTTCATATAATTAGCGTAAAAAATTGATATTCTATGAAAATAAAACTCTACCAAATCAAATACAAAAGATTTATATTGTTTATTTTTTTCTGTCTCCATTATATCATCACTAGTTTTCCTTTATTTTTCGCTATTCTGTAATTCTTTTCCAGAATTAAAATATTGAACAAAAATGTTTGGCAGATAACCTAATCATATTTGTTAGGTGTTTTTCTATTGTTTCTTGCAAAGGAGTGATAGAGGACAAAACTAATGATGGTTTGTAAAATAAACAAAGCAATAATTGAAATTCTATATTTGTAAGTTGTAATACATCACAACTACAATAAAATAAGTTTGTTTTTAATGAAAAAGGAAAATCTATTAAGTGCATAAAACAAACAACTGATGCAAGGCAGCCTAAAAACAGGCAATCAAAAACCTATACAATTAATTTATTGTATATCTCTAGTTTTAAATCTTCGGCTAAACAAGCCAAATCTACTTTTGACCACCCACTTAATTTGATCAAAACAAAAATCAACAGAGCGAAAATGGTTTAGACAAAATACAAGAGTTCCAATTCCCCCAAATAGCATAGACTAAGACAAGCAGATAGTAACAAAACGAGAGGCCATGTCATATTTATCCAAGTATTCCAGTGCTCAAAGCGTAAGGGGAAACATATCTCCCAGTTTGTTTGAGGGAAAGACAATAAAAAAAAACTAAGTTTTGTTAACAAAAGATTGTTATATACTTACTATGACTTTCTTAGAATATATAATATATATGCTATTTATTTATGTAGAAAGTAATTCATGTATATATCACTCGGTCACATGCAAGAGAATTTTGAGAGATGCGAAGACCAAGAGTAAAGGAAAACGTGGAGGATATAATAAATACTTGGTCAGTAGCAACGCAACGTCCACAAATTTAATAGAATACAGACAACGTATGGGACATGATGGATTCTGCATAATGCTATAAAAGTGAATGAAACAATAACCTGTTATGCATCACTTGAGAACCATGTGACTTAAGTCCTTAACCCGGGTCAATGTACTTGTAAAAAGATACTCTAATAAATTTATAAGTAATACAACCATTTAATAGAACCTATGTTAGGGCGTTTGTTTTTTCTACCTGTATTTTTTTTTGTTAATTTTATTGATCGTGAGGTTTGAATTCACAATCTCACAAATCTTGAATTCTCCAAGGGTGTTAGCCACTACATGAAAGTCCAATGATTTTCTTTCTCTTATTTGTATTTTCTTTCTCTTACTTGTGTATGTCCATATGAATCTTTGCATTTTTCATTGTAATTTGATTGTATATAACAATTTTTAGGCGACTTTAGGGATTTTGTTTTTGGTTTGTGTTTTATGTTTAGGCCCTGTTCTCTTCATCTTCAATTTGGTTCAGTTCAGTTAAGTTAAGTTCAGTTAAGTTAAGTTCAGTTCAGGTCCATTAAATTCAGTTCAGTTCAATTATTTTCAATTTAGTTCAGTTCAGTTCAAGTTTTAGAAGTTGAAGAGAACGAGTCCTTATTGCTAATATGTTACCAATACTTTAAATTAACTAAGATTGATTAAAAAACAAGAAACTAATTAATGAGATAGCTAGGTGGGTGCAAATTAGACTTGTTCGCGGGCCGGGCTTGGACACATATTTTTTTAAAAAGCCTGGTCCGAGCCCGAGCCCGTCAAACCCCGAAGATTTATGGGCCGGGCTTGATTTTTATATAAATACCGGAGCTCGGCCCGACGAATAATTTTATATATTTATTATATATTTATACATTAAATTTATTATTATTTTAAGATTTTATATTTTATCCTATTAAATTTTTATACTTGGTTACAATAAATGTTACTAAATATTAAAGATTTTAA
>CATIWQ010336397.1:0-16513 GCA_949673415.1 Euphorbia schlechtendalii | reverse complement strand
AGAGGTTTTAGGACATGAAGCAATTGGCGGATTTTGGACACATAGCGGATGGAACTCGACTTTGGAGAGTATAGTTGCTGGTGTGCCTATGCTTTGTTGGCCTTACTATGGTGATCAACAAGTGATTAGCAGATATGTAAGCGAGGTGTGGAAGTTGGGCTTGGACATGAAGGATTTATGTGATAGAAAAATCGTTGAAAAAATGGTGAATGATTTAATGGTCGATAGGAGAGAGGAGTTTGCGGAATCGGCTGCAAAGATGGCCGAGTTTGCTAGAATTAGTGTTGCAGAAGATGGGTCTTCTTCTCGTAATCTTGATCGTCTGATTGAGGACATAAAATTGATATGCTCCAAAAGATAGTTATTCTTCAGCATAAATGTTTAGCATTTGCATTTCATGTTAAAGGAGTGAATAATTTTGTTTACATTGTTTCATTGTCCGAAAAAGTTGATGTTCGAAAGTTATTTAAAGTGGGTGGGGGGGGGGGGGGGGGGGGGTGTAATGTAATAATTCAGAATTTAATATTGATTTAGAGATGAATTTTAGTATGAATATGTGTTTGAACGTTCTATCACGCATGTATGTTTATTGGTGTTGCCACTCCAGTCGGAAGATTTGTTTTTTTCGAGCTTGTGGTGAGGAATGCGCTGGAGGCAGATTTATTTGTGCTATCTTCGCTACTCATTTGTTAATTATTGAGGTCGAAGCTCTTTCTGTTCGCGAAACCTTATCTTGGCTAAAGAATAAAGGGCTATCTACAAGTGATCTTTGAGATGGATGACTTGGTTTTATTTGATGCATTGGCAAACCATGAACAAGATTTTTCTTACTTAGATTCTCTTGTTCAGAGGTGTCGGGTTTTTGCACATGGTTTTCTCACCACCACCACCATCACCACCACCAACAACAACAATAGCATCTAACTACTACTACAGTACTACGAAAATAATGACATTAATAATATTATTAATAATTTTTAAAAGTACTTTGTTTTGATCCGGGTTCTTCTATAAGTTCTAAACTCAATCTTCATTTGGAATGGTTTGATTTTTGCCTAATGTTGTTGATTTAAGTAAGAATCTTTTATAGTACCTAGCAATGCATGCAAGTTGTTCAAGTGTACTACGCATGACCGGTCCTTGGCATAGATCAGAAATGCGACGGCTTAAAACTTACGATTGAAATAACCTAAAATTTTTATTATATATTAACAGGTATATATTAGCTTTAAGATTCCTTCTATAATTATTTAATGTTAATGAGATAAATTGTTAACTTAAAATTAAATATATTTAAAAGAATATCTTAGTTTAATATTATTTAAATATATTTTAATTTTAGATAAACTTTTTATCAAATGGGAACTTCTCATTTCACATAGGATTCTCGAAAAAATCAAGACTAACCCTAATGTTACGTTCACTATCCTAACTTGAAACGCAACAAAATAGATTGGATTACTGTTTATACGAAGAAACCAAAATGACTTAGGATGTTTTAAAAGTCACGTCTACACAATTAACGTCCAGCGTTATATTATTAATAAAGTTCCGTCACTTAGTCAACGCTATATTGTTTTCCTTTCTAAGTCCATGAAATGTGTTTTTTGCCACAATTTTTTTGTCGATGCTATTGCAATATGCACGCGATTTTTTCAATTTAACTAATAATACAACAACAATAATTAAAACAATGATAATAAAGAAGCTTATCCATGAGTCAAAAGAATAGGTGACAGTCATCCCTCGGATATATAAGAGATTAGATTTTTCATTTGTACCAAGTTGTTTTCACAATTTAAAAAGTGAAGGTGATGGACATGGTTTTATTATTATTGATGCTGCTGTTGTCGTTGTTGTTATTATTATTATTATTATTATCATTGTAAAATTATTTATTGAACTTACAATAATAACAGAAAAATCACCCACTTCATCTGGGTTGACTCAAACCTTTAAGTTCACAACTTCAATATCAATCATTACGTAACATTTGCCATATCATTATCATTGTTTTTGTTGTTATACTACACTACTATACTACTCGCAATAAATATGCTAGAAATTAGAGATGACAATGCGATATTTAAAAAACTTTCATGTTAAAAGAATAGAGTGGTGACGAATAGGAATACAAGACATTTAAAGGAAATTTGTCAATCTAATTTTCTATTATATTGACTCTTACAGTTAATTGTTAACTTTTTTTTCATTTTTTAAACTTCCATTAACATTATCTCGTAATCTATTAGAATTCTAATAAACATTTATTATTAGATATCACAATTTTCTATTATATTGACTCTTACAGTTAATTGTTAACTTTTTTTTTCATTTTTTAAACTTCCATTAACATTATCTCGTAATCTATTAGAATTCTAATAAACATTTATTATTAGATATCACAATTTATGATACAAAAGAGGAGAATCAGTAGTGTAACATATGTCTAACATATCTTTACTAGACAACACAATATTTTGATAATATACATTAGACATTTATTATAATATCACTAATTTTGGAATTAGGCACCTAATGGATGTCAATTGTACTTATAAAATTGTCTAATTGATTCTAATACATATTAATTGTACTAATAAAATTTTAGCAGTAGAAAATATCTAGCAGATGTAACAGCCAAATAAATCAATATCATATTTCTCATTGTAATTGAATATATTCAAGCAATATTGAACCCAAGTCAAGCAGCACCTTCCTATCCCGTTCTTTATTTTCAATCTTTGTCAATATTGTAAACGATTTTACTACCTACGAATTTATCAAAGCATTCATTCATTCAAACAAATTCTACCAAAAAAAAAAAAAAAAAGACAATAGATTTTTATACCACCCTTGAAGGATACCTCCACTAGTGAAGAAGAGAGCAACTTATTATTATATGGTGGCGAAATAATAGGACCAGGCAAAAATACAATAATCCGGTACAAAACAAGAATCCTTTGAAGCATATAAGAACCTAGAAAAATAACCAGAGAAAATCCTAAAACCCAAACGCATACAAACAAAGATTAAACCCTAAAATATCACATTCTTCAACGGTGACAGATTCCACTAGATTTTGACAAATATATTGCAGACTTTAAGCAAGTAACTGCCTCAACACATCAGCAAATCATAGCCATCAAAAGGAATCAAAGATCAACGCAGCTGATGAACATATGAGAGGAAGAGAGAAAGATGTTTAAGTGGTGCAAAGAGGGATTAGGTTAAGAGCTGAAGAAATGATTTTTTATACTTAGGGTTAAGCAAAACGAAGTACATTGGGAATTAAGGTAAAGAGGGCTTTCTTCTGGGTTCAAATAAGGTAGAGGCTTTAAAAGCACTTGGGCCAGTAATGGTTCAAGGGAAATTATGTCCCAACAATTTCCACCTTGGACCTTGACACCTTCCAATCTAATAACAAACACTTCAATCTTCTTATTGCCACCGAAGGAAATCACAAGATCATTGACTAAGGGCACAATTTGACTCAAAGTCAAACTACACAGCTCCTAGTCTCACTAAAGCAGCTTGAAATTTATCACAATAAATAGTTTTAGTTAGCATATCACTAGGGTTAATATTTGTAAGAATTTTATTAACACAAGCATGATCATCAGCAATAATATCTCTAATAAAATGTAACTTAATATTAATGTGCTATGTTCTTTCATGATACATAGCAATTTTAGAGAGATGTATAGCTGAGTGAGAATCACAATTAATTTTAATATGTTCCTGTAATAATTCAAGCTCAGAAATAATTCCCTTAAGCCATAAGGCTTCTATTATTGCATCTGTCAATGAATATACTTTTCTTCTGTAGTAGACAGAGCAACAACATGCTGTAAGTTGGATTTCTAGCTTATTAAATTACCACCAAAAGTAAAGCAAAAACCAGTTATTGATCATCTTTTGTTAAGATCAACAACATAGTCAGAGTCACAAAGACCTTCAAGTTTAATATCTTTACATATAGGAGATTTAAACATAAGACAAAGAGATGAACAACCATAGAGATATCTAGCTAGCCATTTTTTCAAGGTATTCCAATGCAATTTATTAGGTTTACTCACATATCTACTAACTAGACTAACCTCATAAGCAATATCAGGTCTAGTGTACACCATAGAGTACATAAAAGAGCCAACCACTACAATAAAAAACTGGTTTTGCAAAGGAATCTGAAACGGAAATTTCGTTGCAAAACACCTTTTACAATGGAATTGCAATGGTATTCATTCCATTGCAATATGCGTCCTTGCAGATTGATTTGCAAGAGTTTATATTCTGTTGCAAATTTGCAACGGAAATAAATTCCATTGCAGATCAGCAAGTATCGATCCATTGCAATTTCACTTCTTGCAATTTCGTAAGTGAATAACCACTTACAAATTCTGTCGCAAATTCGCAAGTGAAAAATTAGTTGCAAAATCCTCTTGCAAATTTGCAACTGCATTATCCCCTGCAATTTCCTTTGTAAATTTACTAATGCATATTCCTACACTAAAATTACTATTTGGAGCTACATAATGAGAATACATGCACAAATCCTTTACAACTAAGGATGTTAATGAACTCACAAATCTATCTAAGAAAAAATTGATGTTTACCTAATGATGAAAATGAGAAGCATGTCGTAAGTGTTGGGGCTGAAATTTGCTTTAAAAACAATTCCTGATCTTGAATGTACGACTCGAAATACATCTGCATTAAAATGAAAGGTACAAGGGACATCACAATCTAAGCAAGTCATTTGGCTGAGAAAAAAAATAATCATACTCTGATCTCAATAACCTTCATACTCTTAGACCAAAGAAATAAGAGAAGCATCCAACTATGAGAAATAAACTAAACAGACAACATGGGCTTCTAAAAAACCTAGAACCTAAAACCAAAAACTGAATAAACGTCTCAACAAAAGAAGCATCTTTACTAAGGAAACAGGGAGAATTTGACAAATAGAGGAAATGGTTACACTACTCTAGTTCAACATGAGCAGATGAGTAAGAAATAGAGAACTAAAAATGCTAGGCCCTACCCATTGAATAAATTTAATAGAATAACAGCTGCCACTATCAACATGTACCTTCACAGATGGGGATCCATGGGGACAATTCAAAACTTTTCCATCCTTCTATGTTCCACAAATATCATACATAGCACAATAGTAATCAGAATGACTTTCTCTAAACAAATAAAAGAGAAAGCGTGAATTTCTTAATAGTTATAGATAATATACAAAGAATCAAACTAGTTTTTAATAATAACATAAGACAAACCAATAATTCATTGACATGGATGGCTGGACGGAAGATGGCATTGGCTGCAGTATAAAAAATATTTTAGTAACAATATAAGGCACTTGTTGCAAAGTAAACTAAAAAAATAGGAAGAACTTATTAATTAATTGTGAGGGTTGGAAAACACACCACAACAGCATTTATATATGGCATGGCATATCCCATACCATGAGGTGACCAGCATGCCAACCTGGAATAGGCGCATGAAAAGAGGAACAGCGACGGAAAAATGGCCAAATGTTAACCAAAAACATAAAATTTTAGCAAAACACCTACATTGATTGGGAACGAGTTTATAATCATGCTTTTCCTTTATTGACTATAATACATAATTGGTGACCATGATGATGACTGGCTATCCAATGTCAACAAAACATCCATCTCCATTCAGATCCTAATATGCATCTGATACAATAGCAAGATCATATTTTGCATTCTCCACAGCACAAACAGCGCTAGCTGCAATAGCAGTTAATGAAACATAATATGAATGATGTCAATGAGCATAAGTTCAGACCGGGTATAGGAGTTCAGCAACATTTCTCGGGATTTCATCGCACTTCTTATACCCATCAGCTCAATATAGAAAACATAGTAAAATTGGTTAATAACAAAGCTACGAAAATCATGAAGAAGGGAAAATGATATAATAAATATATAGCTTTGGTTGACCTCCATTTAATTTGGGAATGAACTGTGAAAATCAAATTCTAATCTATCCACATAGGAAACATAATAAAACTACATAAATAGAGAAAACATAATAGATAAATGCGTAACCAAATCCTGGAAAGAAAAAGGAAAGAGGGAAATTAACATATGAAATTTAAAAACATGATAATATATTCACAAGGAAAGGGGTGATTGAAAGAGATGGTTAAAAAATATCATAATGAATGTGGTGTAATTGACTCTTCATATGCAACTTGAAGAACTGATGTGATTGATTCATTTATGAACCTAAAAAGAGAAAACACACATGATATGTTCTTTGTATGCAGCAGAATATTATACTCACAACTGCACTGCATATGGATCAATGTAGTACATGATGCCTAAATAAAGATCATACAGCAGCATAAGGTGTTTGCATTCTTTTATCAGGCACATAAATAACTGAGAGATGAAGTTCATGATGATGATGATAGCAACAACACTAAAAATGATATAAGTTCTAGAACAGATCAAGAACATTATTGTAATTGTTAGTATAGATATTGAAAATTTCAACCAGCAAGTAAATATTACAGATCTAAAGGACAACACCATATCAAATTAACATCCATAAGTTCCAGAAATAAAACTATGGAGTACACTTTTGAAAGCATTTTGGTAAGGAAGGTCATGTTAATGGATTTGATTCTAAATAAATTACAATGTGCAACAAATACTTCATACCTTTAGTATGAAAGCATTAGTTTGAAGAATTTAACTTCTTATAATGAAACAAAAATCTGTATAGAATTGTAACCTACAAAACAACAGCAGTGGAAGATAATGCTAACCCATTTCATGTGGTGATGGTTGGTCACTAATTCTCAGTCTACAATATCTTTTAGTATGATCATTTTTATTATAATAAAAACATGTATAGTCTCTCTTAGGTCTACTAGTTTCAGTGTTATTATTACACTAACTAGGTTGATCGTGATATTACTAGACCCGTTACCATTTTGATTTTGTTTAGACCACCCTTTACTAGAATTTCTCTTTTTCTTATCGTTTACATAAAGACCTTCACCATTTTTACCTTTATTCTTGGGATCAGATTTAAATTCAAGCTCTTTTATCTTAAGAGCTTAAATAATATCTTTGACATTTGTAGTCTCCCTATCATAATGTCTTGTTTTCAGGCAAAGAGTTTAGATGTATTATTGAATGATCTTTATCCTCGATTTTAGCATCAGCAATATTAAGAACTATGATGCTTATCTGGAATATTCTTTTAGGAAACTCATTTTAAAACTAAAATATTGCTCTTTGAAATAAGCTTCCTTGGCACATTGTTGGTGGTTAAAACAAACTCATCAAGTTTAGCCATTATGGTGAAAACATCTTCATTAAATCTAACTCTTCTTGAAATTTTATCAGTTAAGTTCAAAATGATGGTAGAGTAAGACATGTCCAGTATCTCATCTTTTTCTTTAGTGAGAGTATCAGACAAACTTTCTCTACCATTCAAGGCCTTATTATATTTAGTTTGAATCATAACATCTTTTAATTTTTGTTACCATAAAACATAGTCAATTTTACTATCAAATTTCTAAAGAGTAATTTTAGCTAGACATCTGGAAGAAAAGAACAACTAACCAGGTGAGAATCCTAGTGATTGAAGGAGGGCTAACAAGAAACCCTATAGCAGTGAGATAGATAGCATAAAAAATACTAAGAAAAATATCTTCTTAAAGAAGATAATAAACAATCTCAAAGGATAGAAGGAAATGTCTATCAAACTTAACAAATTTACAATACTAATTTTCATGATATATGTTGGAAGTTTAAAGGTACATGATAACAGAAGAGAAAAAAAAAGTAAAAATCAAGATCACAAGCAAAATATGCATAAAAAGATCTTATGTCTTAATCAAAACTCAACCGAATAAATAAAAGAATAGAGAAATTTACTTATAGTTTGCAAATACTCCTTTTGGCATCTGTTTTTTTAATAGTGAATCATATTAGAGAGGATATTTAGAATGGTTTACCTTTAGAAGTTTAGAGTTTTTTTCAGAGAAATCTAGTACCTTTGTATTTTGTTCAAGATTCCTCAAAGAATGAGCGGAAGCACAAAACTTGAATAGGCAAACAATAGCAACAAAAAAATTAGAATCTCACAAAGAACTATATCCAAGTGAAAAAGAGAAGGAAATGGCACACTATTGAAAACAACTTTCTTAAAAAAATATCAGAATTTTAGAAATATGGAAATAGTTGTAAAGAAGGAAAATCAGCATACAAAAGTTTTTGCGCAAAGGAATTAAAAAAACATAAATCACAGATATAATCAATGCAAGACATCAAGATCAAAGACTTTAATCTTTTAAAATGATAGATCTGAAAGTGATAATATACAAAAAAAATAAAAGATCGCAACTTAGAAAAAACATGCAATGATTCTAATCGCGCTAAAGAGAACAAAAACTTCAGAAACTACGCATGCAACCACAGATCAAGATCAAACTGCTCTAATACCACATGTAAACGATTTTAATAATTGCATATTTATCAAAGCATGCAGTCATTCAAATAGAAACTATAGAAAAATAAAAAACACAATAGATTTTTGGGTTGTTCCCCTTGGTGGTACTCAATACCATTCTTAAAGGGTACCTCTGTTGGTGAAGAAGAGAGAAGCTTATTATTAGATGGTGGTGAAATCAAAAGGCCAGACAAAAACACAATTATCTGGTTTAAAACAAGAATCCTTTAAAGCATACAAGAACCTAGAAAAATAACCAGAGAAAAGCCTAAACCTCAAACGCATATGGATAGAGATTAAACCCTAAAAGATCACATTCTTCAATCATAATAGAATCCACTAGAATTTGACAAATATATAGCAAGCTTTAAGTAAAGTAATCTCCTTAACACATCAGCGGATCATAGCCATCAAAAGGGATCAAGGATCAAAGCAATCGATGAACAGATGAGAAGAAGAGAGAAAAAAGTTTAAGCGATAAAAAGAGGGATTAGGTTAACAACTGAAGAAATGAGTTTTTATACTTAGGTTTAAGAAAAAGGCAACACTTTGAGAATTAAGGTAAAGAGGGATTTTTTCTAGGTTTGAATAAGGTAGAGGCTTTAAGAAGAACTTAGGCCAATAATGGGTCAAGGGATATTATATCCTAAAAAATATCCAGTCCAATTCTAATCATCAACATGCAAAATTAACAAAATCTCTCTCTTCATCCTAGCATTCTACACCAACTGTTCAACACCAATGTAGACTACTCCAATTTATCTTTTTTCTGTACTCCTTTTCTCATCTTAAAAATTCCAGTACCTAACATTTTCGAGACATCATCTCTAATAATTTCTTTTACTACAAAAGAGAAAAACATAACCAAGGTAAAGAAGTAATGACTAGTAATAGTATGCCAACATAGATGGCATGGAGTTCACTAGACTATGAAGAAGAGGAATCGTCGATGGAATATTTAAGGCAAATAATAATAGTTCAAAAATAGCAAAAAAAATTTTGAAGGAAAAAGGGGAAGAAGGGAAAAGAGAAAGGGAGGAAATGATTAAGGAGGATTCGACATCATTCCACACATACCACCATTTCACACACCCAAACCCAAACACCTCCAACCCCTGTAATATTAATAAGTAAATTTAGTGAGTCTCAAGTAGAGATTCTCATTGTTCAAGTACAAGAAAGAAGCATTCCTAGGTTTAAACAAAGATCCAAAACTGAGATGCACACCAAATGCTTTTTATAATTTAAAAGTAACCAACATAAGTTTAACATAAAGCTAAGTGGTCTTCCACCAATAACACCCCTATGAGAATGAATTTGTTTTTTAAAGACCACAACGATAAGAAATTGTAAACCAAAGTGAAGTTCTGAAATCCTTACATAAACCAAGCTTGAAGAATGATTGTCAAATCTAAAAAAATGAGAATGGAGAACAAAGCAATGGCAAGCAGATTCCCAACTACTTGAGTATAATCAACCAAACTAAACGGCTTCTATGGCAATGCATAATAACATGATCAATACTCTCAGGTTGAGAGCAAAAACGGAAACCATCATCTAGCACATGATTATAACCCCTGTGAAATAGGAATAGATTTGTAGGAATTCGGCCATGAAGAACTAGCCAACCAAAGAATTTGATTTTTAAGGGCACGAAGGAGTTCCACTCTCGGTTGAGTCCAACTCAGGGATTGATAAAACCTAGCATAGAAGGTTGCAGCACAAAGGGCCATTTCCAAGATCCAAAAGTAATATGTCTGCATCACTTGTGAATAATGGAGGTTGTTGCTGCTCAAAGGTTGCGGCTTGGCTAGTAAAAAGTGATGGGCAAGCTAGGACAATCCAAGTACATAGTTTAAGATAACGATCACACATTGATACTCACGACCTTCTCTTCCAAAAGGGCCGAGAGAATTTAGTAGTGCCAAAAATCGAAGAACAACCTTGTGGGAAGGAAGATGATTTTTGGTTACAAAACCCATATAAATTGGGAATTAGCTCTGTAGACTTATATTCGAAGTCCCATGTCAAAAAGACAAATTAAGACCATTTCTTATTTTCACTCGGCAGTTTGAGGTTAAGTAATCCTAGAACTGCTTATTGCAATAGCAACATGTCACCTCATTTGATTAAATAGGAAAAAGACGAGAGAAGTCTAAGGTAAAAACATCATGCCAATATTAAAACCATGCCGCCTAATTCTTTATTCATGCAAATAAAATTAAAATTGAAGGAATTTTCTAAAAGAGAGTTTGGAGGCCGTAGAGGCTGAGAGGTCATTGGAAGATCTAGTTTGTTTTCTTTACAACTTTATCCATTTTTTATAATTTAATTTTTTGAAATTCAGTATTTTCTCAACCATGAGTGAGTAGTCTTCCAGCAAGTTGAAACTACCCCAAGCAGGCAGTCTAAGAAAGTCTTTTGCAGTAGTGTTGTATAAGCGAATATTCATATTTCAGTTGTGGAGGAAATCATGCTTAATTATGTTAAGGAAACCTAGCGGAGATTTAGCATAATGGAATCACAAACATACATACTTGTAACATGAGACCTAGCGGAGATTGTGCTTTGTTAAAGATTATAACTAAATTCTCAACTAACCTTAATGCAAGTTTTGTTAGAAATTCATAGAAACCAAGTGTAGTCGAAGGGTGAGCTTGAGGAAATTTGGTTGAGATACCTTATCTATTTGCTTAACAAGTAGCAGTGCAACTTATTTGAAAGAAGACCTTAGACTGTCTTCGGGTAGGTGAAGCTTGTTCTTTAATTAGTGTTTTTTCACGTTTTTATATTTCACCTAGTTATGCAGTAATTATCACCATAACAACCACAAATATAAGAAAACCTCTCTGGATATTAGGGAAACCTTCTAACTATTTAAGATTGTTCCTAGTGAGATACGACATTTTTCTTACCAAGATTGCACTGATCCTAGTGCACTTGCTAGGTAATACCTTTTGGGGACAACAAATAGTTTATTTCGGTTTGCTTGATTTTTTTCTCTCGTTTGTAAGAACTAATTTTTCTTTTTCATTTTTTAATAATATTTGGGATGAATTCTTTTGTTTTGGCCCGCGGGGTACCAATTTGTTTTGGTCTCTAGTATTTACAAAATAATTTCAATCGTGTAGTTTTCAAATGACGTTCTGTGAAACTTAAGGTTGGTAACTGATATTTCACTTTCAAAAACTAAGTGAAATTGAGCCAATAACAATAATAACAACGTACAATAAACGATAAATCAACCATAATAAAAAAAACTTTTTACCAAAAAATAATAATAACAATAATTTATAAAAAAATAATAATAACTTTCTCTTTCTTTTTATTTAATAATACTCTATCCTCTCATTATTCACTTCAACGTATGTCAAAAACAATAATTTATATGAAAAGACTAACAATAATAATTTTTTTCTCAAATTAAGAAATAAGAAGAACAGTTGTAGTCCTTCAGTTAAAAAGTGTTTTTAATACCAATGGAATTTAGTATAATTGGTACATTCACAAATAGTGAGTGAGAATGACTAGGGATCAATACGTTGCTTCTTTAAAACTCATTTAATTATAAAATGTGTTCAATGATACTCGATATACTGGGTTGAAAAGTTGAGACACGCTATAAAGAAAAAGTCGAGAGACAATAATTTAAATTTCTCAAAACATGATTTTCCAAGTTACAAATATCAAATATAACATTCAAAATAATCAAATGAATTGAGTTGTTTGTTGGAAAATATTCTTAATCATGTTAATTTTGGGGGAATAAAAGGAAAAGATGTTGATACAGAGCGGATTTGATTTTCTTTTAAATCCAATTTTTAATTCATATGTACATATATATGAAAATGAGGATAGGAGGCCGTAGGGTGGGAATCCCAACTAGGTTGGCACCACTATTAACCTACAGACTCCCAACCCCTAAATATTATAAAAAAGGAAAAAGGAAAAAGTTTAACAAGAAACAAAAAGGGAAAGAAAACCGAAACTAGCTAAACATATCGATAATTGATTCGATCAACTAAATCAATGGGTGGAATACAATCCCAACTAGAGGTCGCTTGGCTGATCCGTCCATGGGCAGCCATAGCGCTAGCAATTCTATTTCATTCTCGGTAGATATGGGAAGTGATCACCGTCATGGACTTCATGTTGTTGAGACAATTTTTCTACTCTTTTCTTATGCTCCAAGGAACTTGAGAGTCTTTGGTGCGGAAAAGAACCACCACATATGAGGAGTCGCATTCAAGCCAAACTTTACTCCAACCTCGATTTTTAGCAATTTGAATTGCAAAAGTTGCCACATGAAGCTCAGCTAGATAGGCAAATGATGATTCCAAGGCAAATGCAAAGCCGTGAAGAAAAGTACTTGAATGATCTCTGAAAATTCCTCCGCATCTTGAGGGACCTCGAGAGCCATCTAAAGAAGCATCACTATTAATTTTTATCCAACCAAGTGGAGGTGGAATTGATCGCAAAGTTTTGACTATACTCGTTCCGATAGACTTAAATTCGGTAACGGTGCCAAAAACCTTGTTCACCACTTTTCTACCGATAAGATAAAAGTTCAAAATACGAACATTTGTTGTCAATACCGCTTATCAAAATAGAAAAATTGTGACAACTGCAAGTATATGATAAGTGTATAATTACACTTATTATTATAATAATTTTACACATTAAACACCATAGTTTAAGTCACTTTTATACTTCATATAAAAGATTTCACGTGATATATTGTTGTTTTTTTATGCAAATGCAGGTACTAGGTAAATCTTGGAAGTAAAATAATTAAAGTTGGAAATCTATGAAAAAAGAGTGAAAAAGGTGTAAAAAGATGCGTGAAACTTAAGGATTTGGCTTAGGATCGAAGCTGTTGAAGATCGGTAAAGTTACAAGAAGGATTCTGAAGAAAAACACATTTCACGATCGCGACTTAGTATTCTTCAGAACAGAAAGTTACCAACCAAGTATTCACGATCACGATATATACTTCGCGGTCACGACTTTGATGATTTTTTGGTCAACACTTCTCAATTATCAACCACCATATAAGAACAATCAACCGCCATCAACTACCAAACGAAAAGACACCTTTTAGAAGTTAACCAATAATGAAAAGGTGCCTTTCCATTGTGGATAAGATCAAATTAACTTAACTAATCGCAATGAAGTGATGCAATCTTTCAACAATGGACACAACTCTTCGTATGGATAGAGGCAACCCTTTATACTCTATAAATAGGGCTCCAAACCTCATCAATTTTGTGGAATGGGTGGTAGAGAGAGTGAGAGTGGCATATATGGTGTTTTTACATAGATAGAAAAATCTTGTAGAGTTTATTTCGTTCTAAGTTGGCGAGAAAATGTATGAGTGATTCAAACCTTATTTCGATCACTAGATTTCTCTACATATTCGAGCGATTGTTGTATAAGTGTAATTACAAATCACTTATCAATAAAAGTTTTCATTCTTCAATATTCGTTTGTTCGATATTCACAAAGAATAGCATCCTAGCGGAGGTTCTGTACGAGTCGAGACCGAATTCAATGCAGATGCAAGAATTGTGAGAATTGAAGACTCCCATTAAAGAGTGGATTTGGTTTGATAAACTTTAGTTTTCACTTGCATACCTTACAACTTTTCTTTGCTTTCTACTTATACTTTCTATTTCAAAGTTTATGATATGTCTATGTGTCATAATGTGTATTTCATGTTGAGTCTTTTATATTAATCAAGTTTTATGCTTTTGAGTTAACTTTAAGAGTAGTTTCGGGGTTAACGAGATTGTGTATAATCACTGGATCTGTGATTATAATGCTGTTTAGTGAGCCAATATTTTTGGAATGGTAACTTGCTAAATATGGCTATGTGAGAGCGACCCGTACTAAGCATAGTAGTATTGTTATCCAGGTTTATATAATTGTCTTAATTCGTTTGCACTAGATTTAGAGAAGTCATTTCATGTGTTTCTCTACGGTAAATAATTGAATATCTGAATATCTAGAACTGAATTTGTTAAATTAGTCTAGTGTACTTAATATCTTTGTTGATTTTGCATGTTTTCTTTGCTATACTTGTTCGTAGGGATAATCTATACTGATTTCTTCTACTCTAATCTATATACACTTATCCACCATCATATCCCATCCTACCCAATAAATAATAAAATCATTTATTTTATTTTCTTTTGTTCAATTTCTCTTGTTGATCTTTAGAGTTGGTTCCTTCCCTGTGGGTTCAATATCTTTTAAAACTACATCGCAACTATATACTTGCAGTTATCATCATTTTTCTATTTGATAAGTGGTATTGACAACACCTGTACTTTAAAGCCAAAAATTCGTGAACAATTTATTAAACTTATCAGGAGAAAAGTGGTAAACAGTATACAGTTTCGATGTAGTTTTAAAAGATATCGATCCCCCAGGGAAGGAATTCGATTTCAAAGACCAACTAGAGTTACGGAAACGAAATAAGATAATTTGTATTGGAGGGTTTGGATGATAGATGGATAAATAGATAGATGTATGAATAGACTAGAGAAAATGTAAAATATATAGATGTTTCCTGAGAATAAGTTTAGTGGAGAAAAACATGCAAAATCATCAAGAATATTTCGTACATTTAATAACTTTAACAAATACGGTTCTAGAAGCCATAATATTCAGTAATTCACCTCAAAGCAACACATAAGATGACTTTTCTAAATCTAGGGTAAACGAATTATGACACTCATAAGAACTTGGATAACTATAATACTATGCTTAGTACGAGTCGTTCTCACATAGCCATATTTAACAAGTAACCATTCCAAAAATGTTGGCTCACTAAACAGCATTATAATCATAGATCCAGTGACTATACACAATCTTATTAACCTCGAAATCACTCTTAAAGTTAACTCGAAAGTATATAACTTGATTAATATAAATGACGCAAAACGAAATACTCGTTATAACACATGGACATATAATAAATTTCGAAATGGAAAGTATAAGAAGAAAACAAAGTAAAGTCGTAAGGTAAGCAAGTGAAAGCTAAAGTTGACCAATTCCCACAATTCTTGCATCTACTTTGAATTCAGTCTTGACTCGTACAAAACTTCTGCTAAGATGCTTTTCTTTGTGAATTTTGAATAAAAGAATGTTGAAGAATGAAAAATTTTATTGATAATTGCTTTGCAACTACACTCATACAACAAAAGCTAGAATTTGTGTAGAAATATAGTGATTGAAATAGGAATCGATTCACTTATACTTTTTTCTCGCTAAGACTTTGAACGTAGAAAAATCTAGATATTTTCACTCTCTATCTATACATGTATACTATCATTCAATGCCTACTAATCATGCTACACCATGCATGAAATTGGTTAGATTTTAACCCTATTTATAGAGTGTGAAGGGTTGCGTCTATCCAAATGAAGAGTCGTGTCTATTGGAGAAGGGTTACATCACTTCAATATGATTGGATGCAAAGATTCATCCTCATCCACAATGGAAAGGCACATTTTCATGATTGGTTAACTTCCAAAAGGTGTCTTTTCAGTTGGTATCTTATGGCGGTTGATCGTTGTTATCTGGGCGGTTGGTAGTTGAAAAGAGATAACAATAACCATCACGAGTCACGATCACGAATCACATGTCACGATTGTGAATAATGATTTGTAACTTTCTATTTATGAAGAGTAACAAGTCGCGACCGTGAATGGGTGTCACGATCGTGAAATGTGTTTTTCTTCATGTTTCTTCTTTGCAACTTTGCCAATCTTTGACAGCTTCGATCCTAAGCCAAATCCTTATTTTCCACGAATCTTTTGGTACCTTTTTCACTCTTTTTCCATAGAATTCCATCTTTGATCATTTTACTCCCAAGATTTACCTAGTTTCTGCATTTGCATAAAAAACAACTACATACCACGTGAAATCTTTTATATGAAGTATAAAATGAAACAAAACCATATCGTTTTATGATTGAAAATGTCATGATAATAAGTGTAATTAT
>CATIWQ010336366.1:0-10073 GCA_949673415.1 Euphorbia schlechtendalii | reverse complement strand
CTCTGAGTTCCTAGAGCTGCTTATTTCGTGTTCCTCATTTTCTTCTTAATTTCTTTCCACATGTGAACCTAGGAATTATTTTATTTTATTGTAAATATTGTAATTCTCTTCTTCTTCTTTTTATTTCTTATTTATTTATTTTTTTAATACCCCCACGAAGGGAATAAAATATATTCCCGGATAACAGACCTCACATTTTGCCATGCGATCATTTTCATTAATAAAATTGACCAACATACGTGTAAATAAAAATGAACTATTTTAATTTAAATTAACTACTTTAAAATCGTTGATGTTTTAATTAGGCCACGCAGGCCTCGATAAAATCAAATCGAACATACGTGGTATATCCCCTATGCTAACCTTTGTGGATGCAGGTTAGATGTATGTTTAGGCTTTTATTTTTCCTTTGGGTATTGCACATATTTTTACGGGAAATGTAATTAATAGGGTAGCGGACGGTTGCATCCCCTGATTTTTGAAAACCTTGTAATTTTACTTTTCACTTTTTACTTTTCGCATTTACTTACTGTTTTGTGGATGGTTTATTATTCCGCTTTGTGAATGATTTATTATTTCGCAATACGTGAGTCATGCATATAAACTTCAAAAATGACCTAAGTGCGAATATGCATAATTAAGAAAATACGGTTTTTCTATAGATGTAATATAATGTGATCACTTAAGAAATAAGCAACTTTTCTAGGACCCGAATCTCTGTGTCTTGGTGGGACCATCCCCTGGATGTTAAGCCTCACAGGACTCTAATTCCTGGAAAGTGCTAATCTAGGTGGTGACTCCACACTAAGAGACAGTGGATTCGGGTTCGAACCGATCTAAAACATTTTCACCTTTTTCTCTTTCAACCTTTTTCCCGGGTCCCCGACCCGGTGTTTTTTCTCTTTTTCAAACACCCCAGTGGACCGCGCCTATGAAATCGCGCTCTCTCAGCCCACCGCTCCGTGTCGCCCGATCACAACTGCCATCTTACTGGAAGAGGCTGGTTTTTAGACTTTCCATAGCTATTAAGAAGTTTTTGTGAGGGATGAGAAGATTGAACGCTATGATGCCATGGAGGCAGAAACTGGGCAGCAGGTTATTAAGCCCTATTACAGAAAGAATGATTCCAATCCGGTGCAGGTGAAGGCAAAGTAACCGACAGTACAATTGGTGAATGAAGAGAAGGTAGCCGCTGTTAGGTTACCTAAGAAAGAATATCATGGCATCTCGCCATATGCTGCTAACTTGGGATTTTTGTTCACCAAGCTGCGTAAACTTAATCAGTTGGAGAGCTTGAAAAAGCACGTCCCTCCCAGGCCGGAAGAGAAGAACAATTACTACCATTATCATGTGGCGTGGGACACCGTACAAATAACTGCAAGGAGCTGCTAAAAGCTATTCAGAAATTGGTGGCTGATAAGGTCATCCATGAGCCTGCGCTTAAGCCCAGCACGAAGAACAACCCTTTACCTAATTTTAAGGTGAGGGTAGGAGTGAATAACTCAGGCTTGGAGAATTCGTGATGATGGTGGGGTCGGGAATCGATCCTAATCAAGTTTTGAAGATGCTGGAGGAAGAGTCGAACCGTAGAGGGTGCGAGGGTAAGATTAAAGCTGTTGAAATCAACTTTGTTGGGATGCTGGTATTTACCAGCCAGAAACCTATGTCGCTTCGTGTAGGGAGAGAGCAGTCAGGAAAAACACCGGTCAGTAAAGAAGAGGAGTATGTGATGGCGATTGAGTCGGGGATGGACTCAGACGACGTGATGGAGATGCTTGACTCTGAGTCAAGCAATTGAGTGATTAGAGAATGGGAAGAAGTTCTGAGGGTTAATTTTAACTTAGCCGGTATGTCGGTTTTTAAGGGGAATGACTCACCATCTTCCAACTTGTCCAAGTTCTATATCTTATGTCGAGTACATGGCCTCTCTTAAGACATGATAGCTACACTATTTCCATGCTCACTAGCAGGAGTAGCAAGTTAGTGGTACGAGATGTAATCAGTTGAAACCAAGAGCAATTGGAACTACATCTCTGTAGAGTTCCATACGGAGTTCGCAATTTTAGAACCTTCAAAACAAACCATGCGAGATCTGCTTGCTTGTGTACAAAGGGAAGGAGAAATGCTCACCGACTACATAAAGCTGTGGATGTTTATCTATCTAGTGCTGGTGCCAAGACCATCTGAGCTTTCTGCAGTACAATTGATAATAGGTGGTTCCCGGGATTGGTATCGCTATCATTTATCAAGGCTGGCAGTCCCAGATTTTGATGAGTTATCTTTTCACGCTCATCATCTTGATAGGGAGATAATGACCAGACATCGTAGTGTTCACGCAGTAGGATTAGGGATACCCACTAATTCTGTTCTAGTGATGTTATCTCGGTCTAACCTGGTGGTGAATGCGGTGGTTGATGAAGATGAAAGCACCGAGGATGATCCTTTGGTAAAAGTGTTCTCAGTAGAGGAAGGAGAACCACGGAGGGACACAATGAAGGTGGAATCCGGGAAAGCAACAACCAGGGTGCCCATTGATCTTGATGCATATGTCCCTAAGTCGAGAAGGAAGAGGAAACCCGAAGAAGGAACCTCGGCTGAGGGAGAGATCATTTCTGGTGGGAAGAAGCCCATAAACTTCGATTCTTACAAACTGAAGGGGCGACACGACCAAGCGGAGGATGGATATGACCAGTACCCTTGGGTCAATTCTAGGGAAACAAGAGTGATGGAGAATGGAATACTAAGGGTTACTTGTAGTAGCAGAGTCTTGAAAAGGGATGAGACTATACAGCTCAATGACTCCAGGCCGAAGAAAATAGTGAGGGAACAGCCCGAGCCACCTCTACCCCCAAAGGTGGGTGAGGATATGCCAGATATATACCCTTTGATAAATCAGTTGAAGGGAACTCAGGCTAAATATAGTATCTGGAGGTTGCTTGAGACTTCGCAAAAGCATAGGATGGGTTTAGTCAAGAGGTTGATGGAGATGCTTGCCATGCCTACTACCTTAGTAATCGAGATGTGTGCTGCCATCGGAGAAGGAATTGTTCCCCCTCAAATGCAGTCCATAACTTTCGATTAGTCGGAGTTACCGTAGGAACTGGGACTGCATAATCGGGCCTTATTTATTAGGGTCCAAATTTTCGATCGCGCTATACCATGTGTAATGGTAGATGATGGCTTGGCTCTTAATCTCTATCCTCTTAAGTTCTTACCTAACCTGGGGCTGAGAGAGGATATGCTCGCAAAATACGACATCGTGATCCGAGCCTACAATGATTCGAAGAGGGGTGTAGTAGGCAATTTTGAAGCAGAGGTCACCCCTGGAGGAGTGACCTCCAATGTAAAGTTCATTGTGCTAGATATTCCAGTAACTTATTCATTACTTCTAGGCAGGCCATGGATCCTTGCAATAGGGGAAGTCCCTTCTACTGTGCACCAGAAGATAAAACTTATTCATAAAGGGAGGCCGATGATGATAGAGGCTGATGAGGAATCAATGATGGCGGCTATAGTTTTTGAGGAGAGAACAATGCAAGGGCTGAGGGTGGTAATGGCCACTGAAGAAAAGAAGAAGGGGCGTAGAACCCCAAAGGGATATCATTTTTTCCCTAGAAGCCTTAGAGCTTAAATGAAGAAGCAGGGTTTTATCCTTGGAAAAGGATTGGGGAAATATCATCAGGGGATTATCAGGGCCATCGACCCTATTCTTGTCACACTTGGATTGGGACTGGGTTTCACCCCGAGCATGAAAATGTACAAGCATAAACGGCTAATGTTTTGTAACATGGTAAGCGTCTGTGAGCTGGAAGGCACTAAGGCATATCTGGGAGAACTAGAATCGATGACCCTGAATGGAGAAGAGGTTAAGGGGCTCGAGATATTCAACGATGTCTTTGACTTCAAGATCGGCAAGCTGATTGAACCCCCCGTTGATGCTGATCTGGAAGAAAAACCGATTCTGGCGGTAACCCAGATCGAGGAGTCTGGAAAGGGCAGAGTACTAGAAGATGCGATGACAGCTTTCACTAAGGCTATTAACGAGCTGATGAAGAAAGGTGATGCGCGAGACCAAGATCTACCAGGCACTATCAAGCTCCTCACCGAAAAGCTGATGCAGACCACTCTTGAGGCAGAACCTACCACTGATACACCTATTGTTGCAATAACTGAAGCCCCTCCGCCTGTGGAGGAGCAAAATTGATGATGTAATAATGAACATTTCTGATGTTTTTAACAATGTTGCCTACGAGGCTCATTCAATGAAGTACGATAATTTTGCTTACTTGTTTGATGTTCTGCGTGCTGGCACCATGCATTCATATGATCATACACATAACATCTTTAACATTCATGATACATCATTAAATAAAATTAACTTGCGTACAAATGAGTTACCAAATTGGTGACAATTTCCAATGATTTGACTCTTGAAGAAAAAAGAGAGATCACGAATGTACTTAAACGTCATGTGGCAGCATTTTCTTGGTCATATGGGGACATGCTTGAAGTGGACAGATAGATTGCGAAACACCGTATCCCAACTGACCCTCGGATCAAGTTGGTAAAACAAAAACTGCGTCGCTTAAGGCCGGAATGGGCAGAAAAGGTCAAGGCTGAACTGGCAAAGCAGATTGAAGCTAAATTCTTGGAAGTGGTTGAATACTTGATGTGGCTAGCCAACATTTCCCAGTAGTTTAGAAGGATGGCAAAGTCAAAGTCTACTTGGATTTCAGGGATCTGAATAAAGCCTCCCCAAAAGATGATTTCCCCCTACCCCACATTGATGTACTGGTCGACAGCGCAGCAAGGGCAGCTATGTATTCCTTCATGGATGGCTTCTCAGGCTATAACCAAATACTAATGGCAATAACTGACAAGATCAAGATAGCATTCATCACTGAATGGGGCATATACTGCTACAAGGTAATGCCGTTTGGTTTGAAAAATGCTGGTGCAACATACCAGCGGGCCGTCAAAACCCTCCTGCATGATATGATCCATAAGGAGGTAGAAGTTTATGTGGATGACATGCTTGTGAAGTCCAACAGCAGGGAGGAGCATCTAGTTATCCTAGACAAGTTTCTCACTAGAATCGAGAAGTATAATCTATGCCTGAACCTAAAAAAGTGTGTATTCAGGGTCACATTAGAGAAGCTCCTGGGGCATATAGTCAGCCAAAAAGGAATTGAGATGGATTCTGATAAAAGCAAAGCCATTAGGGATATGCCCACGCCGAAAACTGAGAAAGAAGTCCGATCTTTCCTGGGGTCTCTACAGTATGTAAGCAGATTCATTGCCAGACTCACTACCATCTGCGAGCCAATCTTCAAATTACTACGAAAGGACCAACCAGTGGTTTGGAACAACCAATGCCAAGTAATCAAACAATACTTGTTAAGTCCACTCGTCCTCTACCCACCAGAACCTGGAAAGCCCCTGATCCTATACCTAGCAATTGAGGAATCATCAGTTGGAGCCATGCTAGTGTAAGAACACGAGGATAGAAGCTAACATGCAGTGTACTACTTGAGCAAGAAATTACTCGAGTATGAGTCACGCTACACCTTGGTAGAGAAAATCTGCACCACGAGAATATAGAGAAATCTAGTGATCAAAACAAGGATTCGAATCACTTAAAAATTTTCTCGCTAACACTTATGAACGTAGCTAGTTCTCTATCTATACACACACTATATCTCTCTCATGCACTCTAATGTTTTCCCTCTACTTGTCTCTACGAAATTGTAAGGTTTCGAGCCCTATTTATAGAGTTCGAAGGGTTGTGTCTATCTATACGAAGAGTTGTATCCATTGGTGAATGATTGCATCACTTCATTGTGATTGGTTGAGAAGTTTCAATCTAATCCACAATGGATAGGCACCTTTTCATGATTGGTTGATTTCTGATAGGTTTCTATTCGTTGGTAGTTAATGGCGATTGATTGTCCTTATCTGGCGGTTGGTAGTTAAGAAGACTAAACCAGAAAACCATAAAAGTCACTACCGTGATATACAAGTCACGACCATGAATCTTTGATTGGCAGATTTCTATTTTGAAGAAGAACAAGTCACGACCGTGAATGGTTATCGCGACTGTGAATTGTATTTTTCTTCAAAATTCTCCTTGTAACTTCACCGATCTTTGACAACTTCTATCCTAAGCCAAATCTTTAAGTTCCACGCATCTCTTTGCACCTTTTTCGCTCTTTTTTTGTAGAATTCCACTTTAGATCATTTTACTCCCAAGATTTACCTAGTATCTGCATTTGCATCAAAAACAACTACATACCACGTGAAATCTTTTGTATGATGTATAAAAATGACTTAAACTATAGTGTTTAGTGTATAAAATTAATATGATAAAAAGTGTAATCAATATACCTCCAATACTTTATGCAAACAGCTTCCAAGTGATCATCGCCGACATAATGCAGGATCAATGACTCATCCAGACTCTCCTCAGACCAGATCCAAGTTCTAAACTCGAATCTAATTCTACGAAACCATGGTCAACGCTTTGAGGAAGTCATTCATGGAATCCCTAATAAGACAAATCCTAAAGGCAACCATACACCAGCACAAGAGAAGGCTCTTCAATAAACGAAGCCCACAACACCTATAACAAACGAACATACATCATATGATAAATATTGTTCATGCATAAAATCATGCATACATTAAATTCGCATCACGACATTTATAGGTAAAGATGATTCCAAACATAGGCAACACCATCCCAGTAAACAAGAAACTCGATGTCCACTTGAGGAACCTGCAAGCAGGATGATGGCCCACTCAAGCCTAAAGTCAACGTTGCAACATCACATGAGCCTCTTAAAACAACGAAGCAATTTTCGGGACATCCCCGAATTTCCATTAAACTTATTTATTTATCATGTTTTAATTTTTGATTGAAGGGGAAAAATTTTTGCTTCTTATAAGCTCAATCAAATATTTAAAACATTCCTCATAAAATGTATTATAATTATTTTTTTCTGAATTGTCACAGGAAGCAAGTCAACATCCTATTAAGGAAATACAAAATATAACTGAAGAAGGAAACGGTTATCTCGATGATTGAAGAAAGAAATAGCCTCATTTATCAACCGAAGAATGAAACAGTTTCTAACCACTAAAGGGATGCCGCAGAAAGAAACTGTCGACCCGCCCACGAGGGGCACCAAGTACCTAAGGAATTCCGAAGAAAGAAACGGACAACCCTATGAAGACACAGCGCCAGATAGGAAGGCCTATATTATCACAAATTTAGAACAAGAAGTCACCAACCACACCGGTCAGGTATTCTCTCTATCCATACGCTCATTTCGTGTGATCATACTAGTTATAAAACCAGCAATTATCACACGAGGGGCAGCTATGAGCACGGGATTTTGTAACAGCTCGTGCGTTCAATGATGATGGCTTTTCAAGATTTTTATCCTTGAATCACATGATTTTTTATCGTCCGATGATGTTCAAATGGGAGTCTTCCTCATCTTTGAATTTAAAAGGACTTTTTATTTTTTTCCTTTAATTCAGAAATTAATTAAAAAAATATGAAAAAACATAAAAAAATTCGAAAGAGCCACAAAAAACCGGATCCGGAGCCTGCCTCACCTGACTCTCTGGTGAGGCTTGCCTCTCCAAGGAGTGTGGCGAGGTCGTCGGACCCTTTGGCGAGGTCTCCAAACTCTTTGGCGCCTCACCAAATTTTCTTGCCTTTTTTTGGATTTCCAGGTTTTTTCCTATAAATAGTCAGACTTTTTTGAATTACTTGGAAGGCTCGAATTTTCAGAGAAAAATATGATTTTCAGAGGAAAAAACAACAAGAAAAAATAACAAAAACATTTTCTTGAATTACTTGGATCTAAAATACGTTTGGATCCCAACTTTTAATTATTTTCAAAACTTTTCTTCATCTATTTTTCTTCTTAAATCCTCAAATATTCTCGGGTCTAAAACAAATTTAGAACCTGAGTCTGATTATCTTTTGGATAAATAAACACTTATTTTCCAATTAAACCACCAATTAAGTTAAAACGAACGAGGAACGCTCCTAGGGATCATACGGATACGCCGAAGTGGATTCACGCCGAAAAGGTAAGCCTTTGAGTTCCTAGAATTGCGGAATCCGTGCTCTCATCTGCTTCTTCTTTTTTGATTTTATTTGTGGACTTAGGAATTGTCTTATCTATTACTATTGTAAATGTTGTAATATTTCTCTTCTTCTATTTCTTTTAATTTTTATATATGTTAGATTACCCCCACGAAGGGAATAAAAGGTATTCCCGGATAACAGGCCTCACACTTTGCCATGTGGTAATTTTCACTAATAAAATTGATCAACGTACTGTAAATAAAAATGAACCATTTTTATTTAAATTATTAACTTTAAATCATCGATGTTTTAATTAGGCCACACGGGCTTTCTCAAAATCAAATCGAATATATGTGTCATATCTCGTGCTAACCTTTGTGGATGCAGGTTAGATGTATGCCTAGGGTTTATTTTCCTTTGGGTATTGCAAATATTTTTACGGGAATTGTAAATAATAGATTAGGCGGGTTGTTGCATCCCCCAAGTTTTGTAATTTTTGTAATCTTTATTTTTCCGCATTTACTTTCCTCGTTTATTTACTGCTTTATGGATGGTTTATCACTTTCGAATATACGTGAATCATGCATATAACTTTAAAATGTCTTAAGTGCGAATATGCACAATTAAGAAATAAGATTTTCTATAGATGTAATATAATGTGATCACATAAGAAATAAGCAACTTATCCCGAACCCGAATCTCTGTGTCTTAGTGGGCCGTCCCCTGGACGTTAAGCCTCAGAGGACTCTAATCCAGGTGGCGACTTCACACTAAGAGATTGCGGATTCGAGTTTGAACTGATCTAAAAAAATGTTTTCGCTATCTCTACAAAACCTTTTCGGGTCCTCGACCCGGTGCTATTTTTTTAAAACATGCCGGTGAACTGCGCCTCTCATCTCCGCGTGCTCTCGGTCCACCGTTCCGTGTCGTCCGCTCACATGTACTTAAAACTTGAGTAGCGGCATTGATCTTTTTTTTCTTATGAAAAAACATAATCGAACTGAAATTAGGCTTGATTGAACGAACCAAATTTTATGAATCGAAAATTCTAGAGCATACTTTTCAAAATTGGGTCATGCGGAAGACCCTCTTTTGGCAATGCAAGCACTTTGATGTGGTCAGATTTACGACGTGTGAGGAATTAACGGGGAGAAAAGGAAATAACTTGCAACTCTCATTTACTCCTTTAATTACTATATTGTATGTTCAAAGCCAAAACTTTCGAATCCAAAAAAAAAAAAATCTAAAACAGGAACTAGTGCAGAAATGATCAATAGTGTCGCACTATTCGCGAGGGTTTTAGCAAAAACCGTCTGAAAAAACATTAAGAAACACGGAATGAGCAATTTATATGGATGGTTGTTATATAAACCGTCCATTAAATGCCATTAAGTTAGGTAATGAGAAATACGGACGGTTCTAACTAAAGAACCGTCCGTATTGCTCAAAGGTATTGAGAAATACGGACGGTCCTAATATAAGAACCGTCCGTATTGCTTTCAAAATTCCTAATTAAAATTAGGGTATTCTTTTCACTCTCTCCTTCGAAATGTTAGCAGATCCCCTCCTCCTTCAAAACTCTTAGCAGCTTTACCTCCACCTCACCGGTGCCACCTCTGTCGTTCTGGTACTACCTTCTTCTCCGTTTCCGATGCCACGATTCTTAGTTGGGTTTTGCAACTTATATCCTCCAGGTAATAATTTTGATTTCGATTTCTTTCCCCTCAAAAGTTTGCTTGCGCTTTAGTTAAGATTGGACTTCTTATTTTGCTGCACGATATTCTTTCTTTTCCTTTCTATTCGCTAACTAGTAATTAGTTAAGTAATCCTAAATGGGGTTTGGATGTTTCCATCTTTAACACATTCAAGTTTTGCATTCTATATATTTAGGTTAAAAGTGGTTTCCTTGTTGAAAAAAATATTAATTAAGTTTGATAAATATACTCTATTTCCCTATCTAGACTGAAATTCC
>CATIWQ010336299.1:0-14559 GCA_949673415.1 Euphorbia schlechtendalii | reverse complement strand
TTCTTGTAACTTCACCGATCTTCGACAGCTTCAATCCTAAGCCAAATCTTCAAGTTCCACGCATCTTTTCGCACCTTTTTTACTCTTTTTTCATAGAATTCCACTTTTGATCATTTTACTCCCAAGATTTACCTAGTATCTGCATTTGCATAAAAAATAACTACATACCACGTGAAATCTTTTATATGAAGTATAAAAATGGCTAAAACTACAGTGTTTATTGTATAAAATTTATATGATAATAAGTGTAATTATACACTTATCATACCCCCACACTTAACTTTTGCTTTGTTCTCAAGGTAAATTTAACAAAAGTGTATACATTTGGTAAACAAGTTCGTACCGTATTTGGCGAAAGACTATTGCAGTGAGTATCACATTCCACATTGCAAAAGATTTCAAGAAGAAGTTTGAAATTTCCCACAAATTAGTAATGTGCAATTTATATAGCTTAGTTGTATACCTTTGTTCTTAATGGAGAGTTAACCGAATCGCATCTTCATATAAGCACTATATGCATACTCGAATATTACCTTCTGTTAAGCATAGTATAAAGTATAAAGGACATAAAAAGCACACATTGATTAATTTCTCTCAAGGCATTTTTAAGTAACCTAGGATGCTAAAACACTCTCAGTGGTTGCATTTTATGCTCCATACCGCTCTCCCCTTTTTTCAGTGGTTGCATTTTATGTTCCATACCACTCTCTCATTTTTTTCTTTTAAGCATATGTTTTTAAAGTACTTTGTACTTTGCTTCCATTTTGCGTGCTATGCTTTCTTTTCTTTTTTCACTCAATGAATGGTTGTAGTTTCTAGTCCGTACCATTCTTCACCTTTTACATAACTCATTGGTTATCCTCTCTTTCTTTTGATTTTTTATTAACACCCTCATCCTTTATTGATCAATTTCAAAGTATTATGGCTATAGTTTCCCTACACTTTAAACACACTCAATACTTATAGGACTTATTCGAGATTTGCACAAAGAACTCATAGTAAGAATACCATTAGATATTACTCCACTTAAACTTATCGAAAGCATTAAACTAGAACTATATAACTTATACTAATTCATGTTGCATCGAAATATAAATCGAAACTTACTTGGAATGTTGCTCCCAAATGTTACTCACCACTCATCCTTGCCAAATTGATAAATGTTGTGCACTAACATCAAACTTGTAATACCTAACACTCAAAATAACCTTGGACAATTGTAAGTAAAATATAAGAAATGATTATGTATAACTTGCATAAAAGTCAACAAAAAGTTTTTTTAAGTTCTTCGATTTTTTATTTTATTCATTTTTTTTATTTTACGGGATTTTTACAAATGCCCCCCCACACTTAAAGAACACTATGTCCTCATTGTGATACATTATAAAAATAAAAAATTTTAAACACACAACTAGTCTAAAAATTTGAAAAAGAAAAGTAAGAAAAGAATAAACCCGTTTCTATTAAGAAGGAGAATCTAGGGCCCATGTTGCGATCGCGAAGGCTTGTCGCGATCGTGATTTCCTTCAAAACAAGAATAGAAGGTTTTGTTGTATAACGTCACGAGCGTGAGATGTATGTCGCGGTCGCGAACTTCTTTAATTCTTCAAATTTTAGACTTTATACATAGAAAAACTTAGAAAACAAATGTATTAAATATAATTGCCTTCCCTGAACAATTCGATCTCTAGAACGCACTTGCCTTCCCCGGAAAATATCTTCATAACGTGATTGCCTTCCCTCGCAACGGTGCCAAAAACTTGTTCGCCACTTTTTTACTGATAAGTTTAATAACTTTTACGCAAAGAGTTTGGCTAAATATCAACGGCGCCAAGAACTTGTTCATGTAAAGTATAGGTGTTGACAGTACCTCTTATCAAATAGAAAAATGATGATAACTACAAGTATACAATTGCGATGTAGTTTTAAAAGATATCGATCCCACAGGGAAGGACTAGTTTTAAAGATCAAATAGGGAAAAAGGATAAAGAAAATAATATGTATTGATATTTTTGGATAGGAGGGTTAGAATGAAGAATGAGTAAATATAGGTATGAAAGATTAGAGAATCTAAAAATATAGATTTTCCCTACGAAATAAGGAAAGGAGAGAAAACATGCAAGTTCAACAAAGATATTACGATTCACTAAACTAATCTAATAGACTCGGTTCTAAATACTCAGATGTTCACTTATTCGCCACAGAGCAACACATGAAATGACTTTTCTAGATCTAGCGCAAACGAATTAAGACTATCATATAAACCTGGACAACATCAATACTATGCTTAGTATGGGTTGCTCTCACATAGCCATATTTAGCAAGTTACCATTGCAAAAATGTTAGCTCACTAAACAGCATTATACCACAGATCCAGTTATTATACATGATATTGTTAACCCTGAAACTACTCTTAAAATTAACGCCAACTCATATAACTTGATTAACATAAAAGACTTAGCACGAAATACGCATTATGACACATAGACATATCATAAACTTCCAAATAGAAAGTATAAGTAGAAAGCAAAGCAAAGTTGTAAGGTATGAAGGTGAAAGCTAAAGTTGATCAAACCAAATCCACTCTTTAATGGGAGTCATCAATTCCCGCAATTCCTGCGTCTGCTTTGAATTTGGTCTCGGCCCGTACAGAACCTCCGCTACGATGCTATTCTTTGCAAATATCGAACAAATGAATATTTAAGAATGAAAACTTTTATTGATAAGTGATTTGCAAGTACACTTATACAACAATTGCTTGAGAATATAGAGAAATCTAGTGATCGAAACAAAGATTCGAATTACTTAAACATTTTCTCACTAACACTTAAGAATGTAGCGAACTCTCTATCTATACACACTATATCTCTCTCTAATTGCACCATATTATTCTCCTCTCTGGTGGTGCACCATGTAGCACCCAAAATGCACGAAATTGTTGAGGATTTGGAGCCCTATTTATAAAGTTCGAAGGATTACGTCTATCCAAACGAAGGGTTGTGTCCATTGGTGAAAGATTGCATCTCTTCATTGTGATTGGTTGAGAAGATTTGATATAATCCACAATGGATAAGCACCTTTTCATGATTGGTTAACTCTTGATAGGTGTCTGTTCGTAGGTAGTTGATGGCGGTTGATAGCGGTTGATCATACTTATCTGGCGGTTATTAGTTAAAAAGATAATACCAGAAAACGGTCCATGTCGCGACCGTGATATACATGTCGCGATCGTAAATGTTTGATTGGTAATCTTTAGTTTTTGAAGTAAACAAGTCACGACCACGAATGATTGTCGCGACCGTGAATTGAGTTTTACTTAGAATTCTTCTTGTAACTTCACCGATCTTCGACAACTTCTATCCTAAGCCAAATCTTCAAGTTCCACGCATCTTTTTGCACCCTTTTTACTCTTTTTTCATAGAATTCCACTTTTGATCATTTTACTCCCAAGATTTACCTAGTATTTGCATTTGCAACAAAAACAATTACATACCACGTGAAATCTTTTATATGAAATATAAAAATGACTAAAACTACAATCTTTGTTGTATAAAATTTATATGAAATAAGTGTAATTATACACTTATCAGCAACTCGACCTCTCTTGGAAGGTAACTAGGCACTGAAAACCTAAAAGTCATCCTCGTCAACTAGGCATTAAAAACCTGGATGATGACTAAACCAACCATAAGAAGAGGACTAGGCTCTAAAAACCTAAAAGTCAACCTTGTCAAAGTTTTAAGGATTACGGCAGTCTTCTTTGTTCTGAGGTTAACTTCGAGAAAGTCATGTCAGCTTACGTATGATTTCCATTCCTTACTCTTTTCGTGTAGCCATTTTGACTTATGTCAGTAGTGATCACATGAGGAGCAGCCTGTGAGCATGGGATTCTTGGTCCCTCTCACGAAGAGATGATGAAAAATATTTTTACTTGCCTCTTTTGTTTTAGTGACCCTCTTTGAGGCATACAAGATGTTCGGAGGAGATCCTTGGTCTTTTGAAAGTAAAAAACAAGCCAAAACCACCCAAAATCAACCTAAAACCGTCCAAAAATCATCAAAAACATAAAAAAATATATAGAAAAAAATAAAAACAAAAAACAAAATTCCTAACCACAGCCCTATCAAACAGGCCTTGGACCGATCTAGAACGGGTCAGGATCGGTCCCGAAGCCGGGACTAGTCCACCAAGTGGACTGGTCCCCGGTCTTTATCGGACCGGTCACTGTTCCAATTATGGAATGATCCTGGAACCGGACTGGTGTGGGTCCACCTAAAGCGAACCAAGATAGATCCGGGACCGGCCCATTTTGGACCGGTACCGATCCAACCAATTGGGCCGGTCTTGAGTAATCAGAACCGATCTCGATTGACTTTTTGCCCAATCCAAAATTTTTACTTTTTTTTCTCTTAACTTTAAGTTTTTTTATCTCAAAAATACCCCTCCCTCCTTAGAAAATTACAAATTTTACCTACCCCTATATATACCAAAAAATTGGAATTTTGAAAGAGATACTTACCTTTTTGGGAAAATTTCTTTGAGAGAGAAAATTTTAGAGAGAGAAATTAGGGACTTTTTGGGAAAATGTTAGTAAACTTCCACAATTTCATTTTCTAACACTTTTTGTCCAATACTTCCTCTTCGTTTTAGGTTTGAGTTAGAAATTGAAAATCTAACTCTCAGGTTTCCTGTTCCTTTCATTAAAAACTATCTTTTCTACCTTTTTTCTACTGAATCGACTACAAAAAGACTTCTAGATCTCGTTCTTTGGCGTTTCTAGCTCCAAAACTTGTGGATTCATGTCAATGGGGTAAGATTCTGAGATTCTGAAGACTCTTTGGCATGATTTTGTGTTTTATTTTCTATCATTTTTGTAGTTTCGGCCTAATCTATTTATTTTCTTGCTCTTTATTACTATTTAAGGCCCCACACGATGGGAAATTGATTTTTCCCCAATAACCGACCACATTTATGCCATGATTAAATCTTAAATAATAAAACTAGTAAATCGAGTCTAAAATCAATTATTTTTCGATAAAAGCAGGCGGGGAACGTGAATTTCCCATTTTTAAATCAATTAGCACGCAATTCACCCTAATCTAAATTTTTTGCATGACTAAGTATATCTTGTTTAGTTTACTAACTATACCATGATGTTGTGTTATATATCTCGTGCTAACCTTTGTTTGTGTAGGTAGTCTAGGTTATGTTAGGTTTTTATTTTTCCTTCGGGTATTGCAATTGTAAATAAAATGTATTTGTGGATCATTTGTATTTAGGACCATTTGTATATTATCCCTTGTTTGTATTATTATTTACCATACCCCCTTTAGGTTAGAAGCCTTGTATTTGCTTTATTTATCGCTTTCTATAATTTTTTACCGCTTTATTTATCAATTTTTGCTTGTGTATGTCTAATTCTAATATAAATCGAAAATGATTAGAAAATAAATCGAAATGTCTTAAAGGTGGTTATTCGCTCATAATTAAAACTCATATAACGAGAAGTAGGTAACTCTTTCGGATCCAAATCTCTTTACTACAATATGGTTTAGACTTAAAGGATCTAGGCTCCGAATTTCCCGGAAGAGCTTATCTGTGTGGCGACTCCGTAACAACGCAGGCGAGAGGTTTAAGTCTCAAGTCTTTTGAAACTTTTCTTTCTCATTTCGTGTTTTCTTAAAACACCCACGTCCCATCTCATGGGGCCGGCGCTTCACGGCGACCGCTTGGGTTTGAAAACGTCATCCGCCCATAGGATCGCTTTACCATACAAAAAGAAGGCACACATCAATTGGTAATGCTCTAAACTTAGATGGTATATTTCTTTTATTAAGTTTTATAAACCTAAAGCATCTATTGAATGTTTCAATTGAGATTATTTCAATCATGCCATGGTTAGGAGTTCCTTTTAGGTTAATTTTAAGTTTTGAAATTCCACCCTACCAGTTCACATGCTTATTACCTACCTTAATTAACCATCACTCAGTAGATTGCTTCTTGCTAGGAAAATTCTTGTTAAATTTCCCATCTTTCTTCATGAAGCGCTTGAACTTTCTTATTAGAAGCACCATTAGTTCATCCGAGTCTTCCACAATGCTTTCATCGAATAAGTCAGCTTTGAGAACAATTACTTTGTTCTCCTTCTCCTTACCCTTGCTTTTCTTCATGTCATCATCATATTTCCTCAAGGATATTTCCTAAGTCAGCAAGGTGCTTATAAGATCATCATAAATATTGGTATTAAGATCATGAGCCTCCCCGATCACGCTCTTCTTAGCATCCCATTCTTTGGTGAGACTTCTCAGGATTCAATTCATCATCTCTTCCTTAGTGAAGTGCGTCCTAATCTTTTCAGTTCATTGATGATGTTAATGAATTGAGTTTTCATTAATTAAATACCTTCACTATAGCGCATCTAGAACAACTCGTACTCCTTGATCATCAAGTTGATCTTGGTCTCTTTCACTTTATCATCCCCCTCGTAGGTGACGTCAAGTTTCCTCCTTATCTCTTGTGTAGTCTCGCATCTTGATACCCTGTTAAACTCAAATACGTCTAACACATAATGTAAGTAAGTGATGGCTATGCATTCTCCTTGAGAAGCTTAAGGTCAACGTCATCATAATCTTCATGATCAACAAGAACTCGTTGCCCATTCCTCATAATAATATGAGTTTGAGTGCCCAGCTCGATGGCTAACCATGCTTGCATGCTTTGTGAATAAATGAAGTTTTTCATGCAATTTTTCCAAAAAGAATAGTGTTGTCCATCAAATAGTGGAGGTCTAGTTATAGACATTCCTTCTTTAAGGAGTTTTGTCTGCTCATGATTAAGAATATAAGAAGGGCTATTATAAGCCATTTAGATCTTTATACTCAAGAGTGTGAAGTTTTAAGCAGAGCAGTTACCACTTGTCGATCCTTACAAATTATAGAATCGGTTAGAGGGGGTGAATGATGATATAACTTGATCTTTAGAGATTTAAAAATCTTAGCCAAGTTTTTTTTTGTATGCTGAATAAAAGATGTTATGTGCAAATTGAGTAAAACTTCGCAAACCACTCAGCTTGAGCTAACCTTTATTTGGACACAACCTATGTTGAGTAAATTTTTACTCGGCTCAGGATGGTTTTTCGAGCAAGATATACAAGAGAGACATGTTGATGTATCAGTGAAGCTGACAAAGGTACAAGATAAGTGTAAGGATTGATTACACCTTGAATTTACCCTAGTTCGGCTCCTAGCCTACCTCTAGTCCTCGAATTCTTATTACGAGCTTAAATTCACTAGTGCTTTTTCCTTTAAATAGGCGGAGAAGCCTTTGATAGTGGGCATAGGTTTACAAGCGATTACCTTCCAAGCCTAATACCTTTCAACTTAGTTTGAATACCCTTCTCAAACAGTTCTCACATGGATTTGAATAAAAAGTTCACACAAACAAGAAACACAACTTATAGCATGTTGGTTCCTTTCCAATGAATAACTTAGCTTAATCTAAATCTACTAAAATTCTCTCTATTATAAGCTTATTAAAATTTTGTGTTTGTTTGCTTGAATGAAATTGATTGGAATTTTGTGTTTGTTTACTTGAATGGAATTTCAAAGGTTGTGATTACTTTGATAGAGTTTCAGCTCTTTAGAGATTCAAGTGATTCACCAACTTGTAAACTTCTACTTCAGTCTTTATTTACACTTGTAGATTCCTGGAAGTAGCCGTTACAACTTATCGTTTTAACTTTAGCTCCAATATCTCTTCTCATCTTCAAATTCTTTCCATTTGAAACATATTTAAAGATTTTAGAGATAGCGATTTTATTTGTTGAGGCACAATATTAATCCGTTGATTAATTTCTCATTTATGACTTTTTTCCTCCAAGCAATGTTGTTGAGAGAGGGTGCGCGAGATGCTACGTGTAGAATTTTGATTGAATAGCAATGGGGCAATGATGATGTAAAGCGATGTATTGTTAGATGATTCCTTTTGACTTAGCTTTTCGTGAGTACATCTCAACATTTCGCATAAAGTACTCAGCTTTCGCTGAGATTAATCACACAAAAGAGCTCAGCTTTCGATGAGCTATATAGCATAAACTTTGAAGCTGAGTTACTTAGCATAACAACTCTTGCATAACTAAGCCATAACTTAACTAAGCCTATGTCAAGCTGAGTTGTTTCTACATAAAACAAACTCAAGCTGACTACTTAATTAAGAGTATACTTGGTACCTAATTATCTTCACTAACCTAAGTAATTTGTTGTCTCCAAAACTAAACTATTGTGAAAACTATTAAGCTCGGTTCAACACTTCCTTTTCCATCATTTCAGGTATTGATGACATTTTGGAGATACATCCTGATTTGGAATGAAAACGAACAATTATCAAGAGTCCTGATTGAACTGGTGAGACCTAGTCCTTCGTGGTAACTAGAAGTTTTGTGGAACATCAATATAACTAAGTCTGAGTCTCGATGTTGTACTTGATCTCATTATTACTATGAAGTTTGGTTTCCCTCCTTTGGTTAAGTCACTTTGTTCTCATTAGGAGTCATTTTACTCTTTACGTTTTATTTTATTTCTTTGCTTTAGTTTTTATTCTTTTTAACTCACCAATATGGTGAGACTTGATTAAGTGGTAGGTCATTCAAAGTGATTATATTCAATTTATTGTTCCTTGTGTGATTCGACTTTGCTTATCACTATCTCTATTTTGATTGCAAAGATTTTTTTATGGTCTCCAATGGTGGAGCCAGAATCCAATCATTGGGTGGGTGAAATTTCAACACATAAAGATAAGTAGTAGTAGATCAGTGAAATTAATAACAGTAAAAAATTTTGAAAAATAGATTATTAGTGTTTATGATCTTTTACAATTATTTATATCTAAATTAATAAATTTCACCAAATTAGGACATCAATTTCACGAATAAAACTTAAACTATTAAGGAAAAAAATAAGATTAATCCCCTAATGTAATATTCAAACTCTAAACATGCTGCTCTTAAATGGGAAAAATAATCAAATGACTAACATAGTTTTAAAGTTTGAATAGTCGTGCTTTATTTTGAAATTTTAATTCAAACTTTATGACTCCACTTGAATTCAAAACTATAATAAGTTTTAGTATCTAATAATTTTCTTTATATTGCTTTAATACAAGTAAAGGTTTATTTTTAAAAAAATTATTATTGAAATATGAAAATAATATATTTAAATTTATTTATTACGATTTCAATAATATTATGAAAATAAATTTAATTTTTTAGTTAACTTTACATTTTTTACGTCTTTATAGTAAAATGAAATTATGTCTTTAATTTTTATAAAAAGTATTAAATAAATTTTTTAAAATAAAAAATATAGACTTGAATATATACGTGTAAAAGGGAAGTGAAAGAGTTTTGTCCTCAATTGTCACTTAGTAGTTAATTAAAAAAAGATAATATTTGAAAAGAAACATTGAAAGAGAGTTTAGAGTGTGAGTTTGCATATGTTCGAAAAAGAATGGGACATGAAACAAACAATAAATGAAGAGTACGGACCAAAAGATAAAGTTCCATAATCTTCAACCTTTTTTCCTTAAACAAAAACTTTTGATTCAAAGGGCGATCATGGCAATTTGGGGAGACAAAATTTCGCCAGAAACCTCATTTTCATGGGTTTCCACGTGGCTAAGTTCGCAGCTGCCTTTGCGAGCCGTCTCCCAACACTGCTCCTGATGGTCTTGACACCTATCAATAAACAAGTAAATTTTTGTTGAGTCGGAAAAGTAATAGGAGCTATTGAATATTTAGGATCTCACATGAATGACATGTATAAAAAAATACTATATTTATTATTTTATATTATTTAATAATTTTAGAACATGTATTTTTAATGGAGGAGAAAGGTCTTCAAATAGACGATCCCTATTATAAATTTTTGACTGTAAATACATATTCCACCTATTCTATGATAATGTTTTAAATATCTTAGATGTGCCCCAATGATTATGATACTCAACTCCAAATCGATTAGGCACCCTTTTTGGGACGATCTCTAAATTATTCATCAGATCCAGTTGCCGATTTTTTATTTTCTATAATTTGACAATTATCACGTATTTAATTGATGAAAGCCCATTTTTATCTGTTTATGAATAAACATTTTGATTTTCTTATAAAGTAGGTTTTAATAAATAAAAGTTGAATCTTAGAGTCAACAGCTGAACTTTTTCGAAATCAAGCAATCATTTAAAGTACTTGATTACTACTGATTTTCATTTTTAAGAACAAAAAACCATCAACGAAAGCAAAAAAAAAAAAAAAAAAACCCCACAAAAGTTAAAAGCAACGTCAATGACTAACCGCAATGACCAAACACAACGTGCCATTGGTATATTGCCGGATTAGATAATATAAACTAAAGCAACTTGCATATGAATGAGTGAGGATAGAAGCTATTTAATTGAGATATTCTATAACCAATTATTGTATTTTTCATAACAGAGAGGCAAATTTGCTAAATCCACTTGTGTATGGGTATTAGAGCACAAATATTGTTGATTGTTTAGATATCGATACAAAGAAAATATTATATGGATCCTTGAAGATTATTGTTGACTAATTATAATTGAATTTTAAGAAAGTTAAATTTGTGTATGAACGGAACTCTTTATCGATAAGTTATGTAAACAATTAATTGAGATATTCTATAACGAATTATTGTATCTTTCATAACAGAGAAGCAAACTTGCTAAATCCACTTGTGTATGGGTATTAGACCACAAAAATTGTTAATTGTTTAGATATCGATTCAAAGAAAATATTACATGGATCATCTCAGATTATCGATGACTAATTATAAGTAAATTTCAAAAAATTTAAAATTGTGTATGAACAATAGTCTTTATCGATAAGCTATGTAAAACTCAAAACGAACTTGAAAATAATCAATTAATAAGTAAATATATTAAATGATTTACGAAAGCATATCTCAATGCAAAATCATTCTTTCTCCTCTACTTTTTATTATCGACTTCTTCATAATAAAAGGTTTCAAAGGATTGGAAAACTATACACACACATATATATGTAAAACTTTTGTTTCACACGAGAGATTTTTGTTCTCATAACTATGCTCATCTTAGCACACTTATCATTTGATAGATGTGCCGCCTAACCAAACTCCCAACTTGACTATGTCTTCTCCCCAGATTGGCCACCAAAACGACCTTGGGTGTCACGGTCGCTGCAGAACCCTAAGTGCAACCCTGAGCGAGCAACTGTCACTACAGATTTTGATGGTAGTAGCAAATATTGAGATGAGAACTTTGAAGGCTTGCATGTATGCATGCATGTATGATTAACATATAATTATATCTCAAAACATAATGGTTTTGTCCTTTTATTTTTCTTATTTTATGTCAATTTAATAGCAGAGTGAAGATAATTAAAAGTCAAACCAATTTATTAATCGTAACGCATTGTCATCATTACATGAATCACATGTAATATTTAAATAGGAACTCATAATACACATGAGCCACATAGATTGACAATGTATTGACAATTTTTCCACAAAAAGCAATATTTTTGTTACTAATACGTCTCTACATGCTTCAGCGGGAAAAAAAGTTTGTTCGCCACGAAAATATTTCGTGGTGAAACTATATTGACCACTCATCAATGGTGATTCCTAATAATGTAATCACTTATTGGCACATCTTAAACTGATGCATACATAAATTGGCTTGTTGCTCATAATATTTTTCGTTCTTACAATACAAACTTTTACACAATAACAAAAAAAAAAAAAAAAAAAAAACAAATTACATGAAAAAATTGAAATTTTAGATCAAAACATTATATATTGACCCGTTTAATCGAAATTGGATGCCCTGGATCAAGTTTCCAATTCTTTTTACATATGTTCAACCATATATAAAAACATTAAGTCACATCCTTAACTAAAAACCATCCGTAAAGCATGTTTTCTAATTCTTTTTTCTTTTATTTTTTATTTTATCTCTCAAACTGTTCATTTTTTGACATGTCAATTCAGAGTTTTGATTTGTTTCGTTTTTATCTCCGGAACGTGTATCCATTGTGTTATTTTTTTTCAACATTGTTTTTCAAATTGTTATTTGTGAAATAACACTAGAATGATATGTTTGTTACATGTCTATTATATCTGTTTGTCAACATATATGCCAAACAGTAACTCACATTCCTTGATTGAAACACATGCGTAAAACATATTATTTTTTAATTTTCTTGCTTTGTCTTTCATTTATCTTTCAAAACGTCCACTTTTTTAACATGCTGCTTTAGACTTTTTTATCCATCATGTTTTTATCTTTGAATTCCAATGTAATATTTTTTTCCAAAATTTTTTTTCGAACTGTTAGATATTTGTTATATGTGAAATTTACCAATATTTTATTTCACAGAATGGGTTATTAGTGACAGAGGTAAGTTTAGGGAAGCGTCGAGATTTCGCAGATCGGTAACGAAGATCGGAAGAAGCCTTGGTATAAGGAAGGAGTGTTGGGAAAATACATGGATACATCTGAAGTTGTAAAACACTTTCAAATTTGAAACTTATTTGGTGGCAAATATTTCAATAGGATAAAATCAGAATTTAAATAAGAACTTAGAATGAGAATTTGTTAAGAAATGAAAATGAACTGTATCCTTTTATTTCCCAATGCCAAGATTTTATAGAAGAAAAAACTATAAAAAAATACATGACTTTCCGAGAAAAATGCAGCTTTCGAAATTACATGACTTTTAGGAAAATTGCCATTTTTTTATAAAAAAAAAAAAAAGACTTTTCAGGGTAATAACAAAAAATTTAATGGAACCCATTCTGGGGCGCTGCCCCTTGAACTCCGCTAGGATCACTGCCCTTGGGACACTGCTCCCGGGTAATAGAATTCCAACAAATGTGCACTTTGCACTCTCCAAACTTATTCGATGAAATATTACAATTGTATTAATCAACTAGTCGATCCAATTATGCTAAAATACTAACAATGACAAGGCTTGAAATCGACAGATCATCGGCAGGAAGAACTAAGAAGAAAGAGCATATGAGAAGCAAGAAAAAATGTCACTCTGGGTGGAGATGGGAAGTAAGAGAATATTATAGCAGATTTAGAGTTTTGAAAAAAAAAAAAAAAAAAAAGAGAATGAAGGAAAACCAAAATTTGTAATTGTAATTCACAACAGAAATTTTAAAACATGACATCATCTCAAATAATTTTACCTTAATCCGGTAAATCTCTAAGCCCAAAATGGAATTAAGAGAAAGTCATTCCCTTTCTTAACATATCCAAACGTCAAAGACAAACCATATTCTTTCTCTTCCTCTTTTGTTATTTGAACCAAACACCATTATCTTCGAACAAATTGACGAAGTTGATAAAAACAAAAAAAGAAGGATACCTGAAGAATTAGTCCTGTAACATGGTTTCACGTGCTATTTTTTAATTGATATTTAATCATTAAGCTCCACTTCTTGGACGTTGGGGATTCCTGCAAAATAGAATTGGTTGCTATGGGGGACTAGCCAATTGACCGATGTAGCCTCTCCGAAGTTTAAGTTAGATCAGATTTAAGAGAGAAAGCAAAGAGTTTAAGTGTTACGAATAAAGTACCTTTGAATGGTGACCCAATGACTCCTTTTATATTCTTTGCATGATCCCTGATTAGGTCAAAAGAGGGAGTTATATTCCAAATATAACTTTTACCTAAATAGATTTTTATCTCCTCAATAGGATAAAGTTTGCTTCCTTTACAAGGAGAGTCCTAGTTAGTGTGGACTGCCGTTGTTACAGATAACCTTTTAGGAAATAGAATCTTAATTGGATTATACTCGGGTGATGGGATTTCTCCAAGCGGGCAAACCGGCTTGCCTTGATTGCCGCATAGATCCATCCCTTCGCTGAGACAAGGAAGGCTTGGCCTTCTTTGACATTTCGAGGCTGCTTTCTCCCGTCTTGCTAGCCCTCGTGTGGCAAGCATGCAGCTAGCGATATTTGACTATGTTATCAATACCTATCAATATTTAATCAACTTCATATAACAAAATTATACATCTTAAAACAAAATTTAGTAACTGAAATTTAATTAAATCCTAAGCCTTCATATTTAGCCATGGAGTAGGATTTGGTCAATATGAGCTGGATTTTTTTTATCAACATAAATCCTTGATAGTTGATCCTTGCAATTAATAATATTTACTCCCTTCGTCTACTGAATATTATCGTTTTAACTAATTCACAGTTTTTTAAGATAACTATTAACCGAATGAAGTGATTTACTAATTTACCATTTCATAAATGTCATACTCTATATAAAAGACTTCATTAATATGTTTAACTATTAATTCCTATAGTCTTCTCATCTTGTTATTGGAGATTAAAATATGATTTATTTTGAAAGTTGAACAAATTAATAGGGGTAGGAATGAAAAACTTAGAGAAAAAGGACATTGAAAATACAAAATAACAATAAAAAATAAACTTTAAAATCCATCTAAAACGACAATTTTTAATAGACGGATGGAGTAATTATTA
>CATIWQ010336262.1:0-26265 GCA_949673415.1 Euphorbia schlechtendalii | reverse complement strand
ATTCCACTTTAGATCATTTTACTCCCAAGATTTACCTAGTATTTACAATTACACCAAAAACAACTACATACCACGTGAAATCTTTTATATGAAGTATAAAAATGACTTAAACTATAGTGTTTAGTGTGTAAAATTATATTGATAATAAGTGTAATTATACACTTCTCTACCCCCACACTTAACTTTTGCCTTGTCCTCAAGGTAAATTCAATAGATGTGTATAAGTTGGTAATCAAGTTTGTACCTCATTTGGCGAAAATCTATTATAGTGAGTACCACATTCTCACGTTGCATAAGATTCAAGAAGAAGTCCAAAATTTCCCACGAATTAGTAATGTGCAATTTATATAGTCTAGTTGCATACCTTTGTTCTTAATGGACAGTTAACCGAATCGCATCTTCATATAAGCGTTATATGCATACTCGAATATTTCCTTCTCTTAAGCATAGTATAAAGTATACAGGACATAGAAAGAACACTTTGATTAATTTTCTCTCAAGGCATTTTTAGGTAACCTAGGATTCTAAAACACTCTCAGTGGTTGCATTTTATGCTCCAAACCACTCTCCCCTTTCTTCAGTGGTTGCATTTTATGCTCTGTACCACTCTCTTATTGTTTTCTTTTAAGCATATGTTTTTTAAGTACTTTGTACTTTGCACCCATTTTTCGTGCTATGCTTTCTTTTCTTTTTTTCACTCATTGAATGGTTGCATTTTCTACTCCGTACCATTCCTCACCTTTTGAATAACTCATTGGTTATCCTCTCTTTCTTTTGATTTTTCACTCTTAATACCCTCATCCTTTATTAATCAATTTCAAAGTATAATGGCTATAGTTTCCCAACACTTTAAACACACTCAATACTTATAGGACTTATTCGAGATTTGCATAGAAAACACATAGTAAGAATACTATTAGATATCACTCCACTTAAACTTATCGGAAACATTAAACTAAAACTGTATAACTTATACTAATTCATGTTGCATTGAAAAATATATCGAAACTTACTTGGAATGTTGCTTTCGAATGTTACTCACCACTCATCCTTGCCAAATTCTAAATGTTGTGCTAGTAATGCTTAATTTCAACATGCGCTCAGAGTTTTGTACTAACATCAAACTTGTAATGCCTAACACTCACAATAACCTTACACAAATGTTAGTAAAGTATAAGAATAGATAGTGGATAAATAAAACGAAAATCAATAAAAATTTTTAAATTCTTTGATTTTTTATTTTATTTTATTTTTTGGATTTTACGAGGATTTTTACAAATGCCCCCCACACTTAAAGAACACAATGTCCTCATTGTGAGACATTTAATAAAAATAAAAAACTAAAGCTACAGCTAGTCTAAAAGATAATTGAAAAAGAGAAAGTAAAGTAAAGAATAAACCCATTTTATTGTGAAGGAGAATCCGGGGGACTAGGAGTGAATTGACGATTTTGTTTTCTAAATAATGAAAGTAATTTTCGATGCATCGATTTATTACTTTTCTTTAGAATATTCATGTCTTTCTTCATAACTCCAAGTTCCGCTTGGCAATTGTCTAATTTAAGTTGCATGCTCGCCTTCCAATCTTCTGGAGCTTCTTCGTCTTCTTCTGCGTTCATTGGAGATTTTCCTTTGCGACAGCTAACGGATGGATTAGATGTTTCGACGGAAGAATCTTCTTGAGCCAAGTTGAGTTTCTTGGTGCGGTAAGAGTAGGAGTAGAAAGAATAAAACCTTCCTGTTCTTGGAGTAATCTGGTGTTCTTCAAATAATTCCCATCCATGTAGTGAAAATACTCACCTGGTTGTTGGACATAGGGGAGTTCTTCTCTAGCACCCAAGATTGTGGCAGTGATAATCTCGATTGCTCTAATCTTGCTTCTCATGCTCGTTGAGTTTTTCTTCATTATATCCCATATAATATCCACAAATTCCTCTTTTTATTTCATCATAGCACAAGAAAGAATAAACAAGTCTTTCTTTTAGATCTTTGTATTCTCTACTCAATAAAATACCAAAGTGGAAAGGTATTTGTGGAGAAGAAGAATGCATTCATCCTTAATAAGTTTTTTAGGAGAGTCGTTTAGGATCGAAGACTCTCTTACCCGATAATTCTACCCAAACTCGATTTGGTTGAAAACAATCTGCCATGCTTGATGAATTGATAATCTCAAAACCGAACCATTCACCCATCATCTCTCTTGTGATGCTGTATTGTTGTCCTTGATTACGAAATTAAATCACCCTATTCCTTGAATCTTCAAAGTTGAATGTCACTAGACATTCGAGAATCCAATCTCGATTTTGCAGAAAACGCAAAGTCACAAATCTTTTAAGATAAAGAGCTAATAGGTAGATCTCTATCTCTTCACGGAGATTCAAAGTTTCCAAGAAGACTAAATCAAGGAATATCATCCCAGTGATATCCAATTTGCTTAGCTTCTGAAAGGGTTTGCCTTCTTCTCTTATCCTTAAAGGGAAAGGACAATCAAATTCTTCTTGAATTGATTGGGCTCCTCTTTTATTTACTGCTCTCTTGACATGAGTCATATTGGTTTGAAGTAAAGTGTTGAAAAGGTTTTGAATGTAGAAGGTTGAAGATGAAGAATTTCAAAGATTTGTAAGCTTTGAAAGGATGTGGTGGCTAGGGTTCAACTTAGACCTATTTATAGAGGTTTAAGGGGTCTCTAATTGATAATATAGCCATTTATGCTCAAAACTAGCCATTAATGGTTGTTACGGACATCTGTCGTGTGTCTGATCATGATCTGTAACGATTATAATTTGCCTGTGTCGCGATCGTGAAGGCTAGTCATGATTGTGACTTTCTTCATGATAGAAATAGAATGTTTTGATATCCAATATTCACGAGCGTGAATTGTGTCGCGGTCGCGATCTTCTTTATTCTTCAAATTTCTTCAATTTTTAGACTTGCACCTATAAAAACTTAGAAACAAAAACACAAACAAACTTTGTTAAATATAAAAGATAAATATTTACTATTATACCTTGATTTTTCATGGTGAAGATAGCAATTGAACATCAACATCTTGTTGTTCAAATTTTTCATTTCATATTCAACAAATATTTACAAACTAACAATGAAACACAAACAAACAAACAAGCAAACAAGCAAACAAACAACAAACGAACAAACTAAACTTAAAAATAAACTCTATACAAGGTTCTAATCTGAAAAGAAAAGAAAAACTATTCATTCAGGAGTTAACGATTCAATCATCTGATCAATCTTATAGCGTAACTCCCGCAGATATCTTTCAACATCATACACCAAAGTATGGATGTTGTTAATCTTGCGATGAATAGAGATTTGATCTTCCATTAATTCATTCAACTTCCTCTTAAGATTGGCTGAACTACTCCTTTCTTCCTTAGCGATTTCTCTTTCTCGCTTTTTATCAGCTTCAACTCACTCATCCCATGATTTCCAATCATAGGTTATCCCATTTTCACCAATGCACTTAGTTAGAAATTCTTGAAGAAAATTTCCATAGTTAGTTCCAGAATTTCATCTTCGTCAGTAATGACTTCTGCACAACAAGGTAATCTTCCAATTTGTCCTAACAAATTCGCCATAGTTTGACACCCGTACACTATCATACCAGGATCAATTGTGACAAATATAAGAGTCCCCATCATAATTCCTTATATGTCCACAGGTAAGCCATTCCAAACTGCTTCCAAGATAAACAATTCTTCAAGAATGACTGTGTCGGAAATAGATCTACCTAAAAGCACACCACTTAGATAGAAGTGTAACACGAGCAAATAGAGGTCTCAGATCCATCGGCTATAGGCAGAATCCCTGTTTGTATTCATCTTTTCCAGTAAGGCGATTCCAAGTTGGTAGTGGATCCCAACCAGGAAGTATTTTGTAGAAACAATCTTTAGGGAATCCCAAATTCTGCTCCATTTTTTTCCTCGACAATTTATACTTCTTCCCTTGATGATGAAATTCTAGATAATCCATCTTAGCATTTGCTCAAACTAACAATATCAACATCTCCTTACAGTTATCTTCGTTATTCCCAATATTCATAGAGGAAGAGAGAACGAAGTTTAGAATCCTAAGATAATACATTACCCTCTCATAGATTCCTAGATGAATGAAACTATTCTTATGGATAACATAAAAACTTGTGAATTTTGCATCTCTGATGGTTTCAAAATGATCACCTTCCTCTCGAGAGAGAATAGGAAAAGGTGCTTCATAGTACTCTTGTAGATCCGAAGGAGGAATGAGAATAGATTGGTTAGAGTGTAACATTTTGAAGAAAAGGATTGGTTGATTTTCAAGGTTGGGAACAAAGGTTTTGTCTAAACAAAAAGGAATTTCTGATTTCAGAAGTGAAGGATTATGAGAATTCGCATTCTATATGTAGAAATTGAGAGAAACCATTTAAAAACTGCTCAAACTGCTGCAGTTATCGCTCACGTCACGATCGTGATCCTAGTTTGCGAATGTGACTAAACTAAAAACAAGAAATAGAAAGTTTTAACAGGAATTCACGAGTGCGAATGGAACTTGTGAACGTGAATAGGGAAAATAGAAGAATATCTTCTATTTATTAAGAATTAAGATGAAATATTATGATGTCTCACCTCTAAGATGATTATTTCATAATCTTTTCATATCTAGAATAAGATTAGAAAATTGTATAATACAAGAAATGAAATAAATAGATATAATTAATCTCTAGAATGCACTTACCTTCCCCGACAACAGCGCCAAAAACTTGTTCGCAAGGTTTTGACTTCAATAACTCCTAGGATTTTTATTTAATAATGAAGCCAAAAACCTTGTCTTTAACTTTCCTACTGATAAGATATAAGTTCAAAATACGAATAGGTGTTGTCATTACCGCTTATCTAAATAGAAAAATGATGACCACTACAAGTATACAGTTACGATGTAGTTTTAAAAGATATCGATCCCACAGGAAAGGACTAGCTCTAAAGATCAACAAGAAAAGCGCAATAAAGAAAATATAATATTTTTGGATTTTAGTTGGGAGGATTAGAATGAAGATAGATATATGTATGTTTCCCTACGAAATAAGTATAGTAGAGAAAACATGCGAGTTCAACAAAGATGTTATGATTCACTAAACTAATCTAACAGACTCGTTTCAAAACACCCAATTGTTCAATTATTCACCGCAAAGCAACACATGAAATAAATTTTCTAAACCTAGCACGAATGAATTAAGACAGTTATATAAACTTGGACAACATCAATACTATGCTTAGTACCGATCGCTCTCACATAACCATATTTAGCAAGTTACCATTCAAAAAATGTTGGCTCACTAAACAACGTTATATCACAGATCTAGTGATTATACACGATACTAGTAACCCGGAAACTACTCTTAAAATTAACTCCAACGCATATAACTTGATTAATATAAAAGACTTAACATGAAATACGTATTATGACACATAGACATATCACAAACTTCAAAATAGAAAGTATAAGTAGAAAGCAAAGTAAAGTTGTAAGGTATGCAAGTAAAAGCTAAAGTTGATCAAACTGTATCCACTCTTTAATGAGAGTCGTCAATTCCCACAATTCCTACGTTTGCTTTGAATTCGATCTCGGCCCATGCAGAACCTCCGCTAGGATTCTATTCTTTGCGAATATCGAATAAACGAATATTGAAGAACAAAAACCTTTATTGATAATTGATTTGCAAATACACTTGTACAACAATCGCTCGAGAATATAGAGAAATATATTGATCAAAACAAGGATTCGAATCACTTAAACATTTTCTCGCTAACACTTATGAAAGTGGCGAAACTAGATATTTTAGTCTCTATCTACACACACTATACGTAACCCTATATTTACACTCTAATGCTGCACCGAACGAAATTGTAAGGTTTGGAGCCCTATTTATAGAGTTCGAAGGGTTGAGTCTATCCAAACGAAGAGTTGTGTCCATTGGTGAAAGATTGCATCACTTCATTGTGATTGGTTGAGAAGCTTTAATCTTATCCAAAATGGATAGGAATCTATTCATGATTGGTTAACTTCTGATAAGTGTCTTTTCGTTGGTAGTTGATGGTGATTGATGGCGGTTGATCATTCTTATCTGGTGGTTGGTAGTTAAGAAGATTTGACAAAAAAACCATCCAAGTCATGATTACGATATACAAGTCGCGACCGTGAATGTTTGTTTGACAATTTTCTATTTCTGAAGTGTATCAAGTTGCGACCGCGAATTGTTGTCACGATCGTGAATTGTGTTTTTCTTCAGAATTCTTCTTGTAACTTCACCAATCTTTGACAACTTCGATCCTAAGCCAAATCTAGAAGTTCCGCACATCTTTTCACACCTTTTTCACTCTTTTTACATAGAGTTCCACTTTAGATTATTTTACTCCAAAGATTTACCTAGTATCTGCAATTGCACAAAAAATAACTATATACCACATGAAATCTTTTATATGAAGTATAAAAATGACTTAAACTATAGTGTTTAGTGTGTAAAATAATATTGATAATAAGTGTAATTATACACTTATCAAAGACTCTCATAGATCTCGCTCGACATCAAACATTAGTGTATGAATATCATCGATTTTCCTATGAATTGATATCTGGGCCTCTATAAGTTCATTCAACCTTCCCTGCAGGTTGGTTGCTTTTTATTCTTTCTCCCTCACAATTTCCCTTTCTCTTTATCTATTAGCTTCCACTCTCTCCTCCCATGATTTCTAATCATGGGTGATCCTATCTTCACCAATGCACCTGACCAAAAATCCTTACTCGAAGAAAACTTCCGTAGTTAATTCCAGAATTTCATCTTCATTAGTAAAGACTTCAATGGCATAGGGTAGTCTCCCAATCTAACCCATATTCTATCATTCCCGGGATTTTGTGCGGTGAACATAAGTGTCTCCATCAATGTCCCCGAAACATCTACGAGTGAGCCATTCCAGATTACTTCCATCACAAACAATTCTTTAGGAATGACAAGATCGAAAGTTGAATTGCCAAACAATGCTCCACTTTGGTGAAAGTGCAATGCGAGAAAATAAGGATCACAAATCCATCGGTTATAGGTAGATTCTTGTTTGAACTCTGTTTAGCCAGTCAGGAAATTCCATGTTGGTAAGGGATCCCATCCAGGAAGCATCTTGTTATAGCAATCCCTTGGAAATCCCATATATTTGTCTAGAGCTTTCCTTGTCAACTTGTATTCTTTTCCATGATGACGATAGACTAGGCAATCCTTCCTATTATTCTTCCATACCAATGTGACCAACATCTCCATACAGTTATCCACACTATTCCCACGAGACATATTTGAGTAAATGACAAAGTTAAGAATTCTTAGATAACACATTACCCTGTCATAAACTCTGAGGCTGATGAAACTATTCCTATAAATAGTTTAGGAACTTTTGTATTCTGCATCTTTAATAACCTCGAAATGATCTCCTTCTTCACGAGAATGGATTGGGAATGGTACCTCGTACTATTCTTGTATTTTTGTTGGAGGGACTAGATTGGATTTGTTTGCCAAAACCATTTTGAAATGAAAGAAAATCTGAAAAAAAATGAGGTAGTTTCAGATTTGGAATAGATTTATGATTGGAAAGGTAGAAATTCATATTGTAGAATTAAGTAATTGATGAACACTCGTACATCAATTTTATAGAGGTTTGAGTAATAACCGTCGAATAACTACTAAACTGTTGCAATTATCGCACAAGTTACGATCGTAATTATTTGTCATGATCGTGATTATTTATCGCGATCATGATTATTTGTCGCAATCGTGACATATAGAGTTTGAGAAACAAAAAGCTTTAATCAGGGATTCACGAGTGTGAATTAGGGTCACAAATAGGTAAAATAGAAGAAAATCTTCTTTTTATTTATAATTCAGACGTAATAATATAACGTATCACCTCCAAGATGATTATTTCATATTCATTTTCACATCCAAGTTAGGATTGACAAATTATACAATTTAGGAAAGAAACAATTAAATTTAATTGGAAAATATGCCGTACTCTCCAAATTTCTAATCTTCTAGATCGCACTTGCCTTCCCCGGCAACGGCGCCAAAAACTTTATCGCAAGATTTTGACTATACTCGTTCCGATAGGCTTATATTCGGTAACGGTTGTGAGCATAGGATTTTTTACCAGCTTACGCGTTCAATGATGACGGCTTTTCGAGATATTTATCCTCAAATCACACGATTTTCGACTGTCCGATGATCTTCATATGGGAGTCTTCCTCATCTCTGAATTTAAAAGGATTTAATTTAGAAAATTAACTAAAAAATATAAAAATAAACAAAAAAAATTCGAAAATGCAACCGGAAGCCAGATCCGAAGCCCACCTCTCTTATACTTGGCGAGGCACGGCTCGCCAGAGGGCTGGCCAACCTCAACAGGGGCCTAGCGAGGCTCGCCAGCGACCTGGAGAGCCTCGCCATGCCCTGGCGAGGCTCGCCAGTGGTCTGGCAACCTCACCAGGACTCTGACGAGGCTCGCCTGACAAGGCTTCCTCGTCAGGTTGGCGAGGCCTCACCGAGATTCCTGGCGAGGCCTCGCCAGACGTTCTTTTTTTTTATTTTGGATTTTTCGAGACTTTTTTCTATAAATAGTTGGACCTTTTTGGATTGAAGGGGGCTGAAAATTTCAGAGAAAATTCTCTCTGTCAGAGAAAAGATACTTTCTTCTAATTTTTTCTCGGATCCAAAACACCTTTGGATCCCGAATCTCTTCATCTTAAAATCAAATTTCTTCTTCTATTTTTCTTCTTAAATCCTCAGATATTCTCGGGTTTAAAATAAATTTAGAACCCAAGTCTAATTATCTTTTGGATAAATAAACACTTAATTTTCCAACCAAACAATTATTTTTTTTACATTAAACTACAATTAAATAAAAACGAACGAGGAAAACTCCCGGGGATCGAACGGATATGCCGAAGTGGATTCATACCGCAAGGGTAAGCCTCTAAGTTCCTAAAATTGGGAATTCCATGCTCATCTTCTACCTTCATCTTTTTTCTGATTTTATTTGTGGACTTAGGAATTATTTTTATTCCATATTATTGTAAATTGTGTTGTAATCTCTCCTTCATCTTTATTTCTTTCGTTATTTTTTATAACAGACCTCACCTTATGCCATGTGATCATTTTCACTAATAAAATTGACCAACATACATGTAATTAAAAATGTACTATTTTTATTTAAATTAACAACTTTAAAATCTTCGATGTTTTTATTAGGCCACACGGGCCTCACTAAAATCAAATCGTACATATGTGATATATCCCCTGTGCTAACCTTTGTGGATGCAGGTTAGATGTATGTTTAGGCCTTTGTTTTTCTTTCGGGTATTGCACATATTTTTTAGGAAATGTAATTAATAGGGTAGCGGGGGGTTGCATCCCCCGATTTTTGAAAGCCTTGTAATTTTATTTTCCGCATTTACTTACTGTTTTGTGGATGGATTTACTTCTTTTTCAATACGTGAATCATGCATGTAAACTTGAAAAACGACCTAAGTGCAAATATGCATAACTAAGAAAATACGGTTTTCTGTAGATGTAATATAATGTGATCACTTAAGAAATACGAAACTTATCCCAGACCCGAACTTCTGTGTCTTGGTGGGCCGTCCCCTAGACATTAAGCCTCATAGGACTCTAATTCCTGGAAAGAGCTAATCCAGGTGGCGACTCCACACTAAGAGACTGCGAATTCGGCTTCAAACCGATCTAAAATGTTTTCACCTTTTTCTCTTTCAACCTTTTTCCCGGGTCCCCGACCCGGTGCTTTCTTTTTCAAACACCCCGGTGGACCGTTCTTATGAAATTGCGCGCTCTCGGCCCACCACTCCGTGTCGTTCGCTCACAATACCCCAACGAAGGGAATTAAAATTATTCCCGGATAACAGACCTCAGGGCGGTTGCATCCCCCGATTTTGAAAGCTTTGTAATTTTTAATTTCCGCATTTACTTATTTCACATTGTGGATGGATTTACTGCTTTTTCTATACGTGAATCATGCATGTAAACTTAAAAAAATGACCTAAGTGCAAATATGCAAAACTAAGAAAATACGGTTTTCTGTAGATGTAATATAATGTGAACACTTAAGAAATAAGCAACTTATCCCGACCCGAATCTATGTGTCTTGGTGGGCCGTCCCCCGGATGTTAAGCCTCACATGACTCTGATTCCTGGAAAGAGCTAATCCAGGTGGCGACTCCACACTAAGAGATGGCGGATTCGGGTTCGAACCGATCTTAAACATTTTCACCTTTTTCTCTTTGAAATCTTTTTCTCGGGTCCCCGACCCGGTGCTTGTTCTTTTTTAAACACCCTGGTGGACCGCGCCTCTCATCCCGCGTGCTCTCGGCCCACTGCTCCATGTCGCCCGCTCACATCAATCTTGATACATTATGATCGAGTGGTGTTCTTCGTTAACAAGTCTAATTCTAGGTAAGTTAAGGCTATTACATGAGCTAACACTTAATCTGAGCTCAATAAAATGGATGGTAATTAACATGATAGAAGGAGTGTATTATACTAGTTACTACTGCAGAATCGGATCAAGTCACAAGCACGTGATGTTCCAAGTATCGGGGGATCCTACGCCTTTGTTAGAAATCCTATTTGATCATCTAGAGCTATCGGGTTCCATATCGGTTTGAAATACTAAGCCTAAATGTTCCCGGAAGCCGGACGGGAAGCCATGTTTTAACCTCTAGCGGCTCTATACTTTGGGATCCTATGAGGTCACATACTTTGGTCTCTATCAGACTAAGTAAAGAACTTCTAGACTAGGTCTATGCTGAAAATATAGGTTATCAAATCTGTTAGATGAATTATTAATTAGTTGAACTGAATTAATAATTAAAAGGAATAAGGATGAAATAGGAAAAATTACACAGTGTGAGCAAGGGAATATTTTCCGTTGCGAGTGTGCCCCAAAAAACACCGGTTGTTCAAAGTGGGTTACACGCTCTAGCGGGCTGCAAGCATGGTGCTTGCGCGGACCGCAATCCCAAAGCATGCGATAGAACAAGGGAAGCCCGCTAGGGCTTCCCTTATTAACCCATGCGGGTCAGCCCGCGGGTCTCCTAAACCCGCGAGGCTGACTTGATAAATATTGGATGGGATTTATCCCATCCCATGTAGTTGTTTAGGGGGAGTCTAACACTCCCCATTTTACCTATATATTAGCCTCCACTGCTCTCTTTATTCACACACAACAACAAATCAGAAAATAGCTTTAAGCTTAGATTTTCTCTGTTGATTCAACTTTCTGTTCTTCCTTTGTAGTGCGTGATCCTCCATGAGTTTCTTCAAATAATCGAAGAATTCTTATTGAAGGATCTTTCTCAAGTGAGCCTTCGTGATTATTTTCAGGTTGGTTTTCTAGTGGTCTAGTAGTTACTATCTACTGATGGGTTCTTCGTCCTCGAGGTTTTGGTCGGTGAAGATCCGTGTGGATTAATCATTGAGCCTCTCCTAGTTTAAAAGCTTATACTAACGAAGTGCCATCAAAATCTACTCAAAGAGAACACTGTTACCAAAGAGAGAGAAAGCACACATTAATTAGTAATGCTTCAATCTTTAGATGCTCGGTTTCTTTTATATGTTTTATAAACCTAAAAGCATCTATGGAACATTTTAACTTAGATTATATCAATCATGGTATGATTAGGAGATATTTAGGTTAATTTTATGTTTCGAAATTCCATTTTGCAATGATTGCATGTTCAATTACTATCTTAATTAACCGGCATCATCTGCTTGCTAAACTCCTTGAAATGCTTTTCATCAGTTGCTCCAAATATGATATCATTCACATAGATTTGGACAAGCAAGACATCTTCTTTCCTTCACTTGATAAATGGAGTTGTATATGATTTTCCTCTTCCATAGCCATTGCTGAGTAGGAAGTTAGTTAGCCTTTCATACCAAGCATGATGCTTGCTTTAATCCGTAAAGATCTTTCTTCTGTTTGAATACATGTTTAGGATTCTTTGCACCTTTAAAGCTTGGAGGCTGGTGCACATACACTTCCTCTTGAAAGAAGGCATTTAGGAATGCACTCTCGACATCCATTTGAAATAGCTTGAAGATCATATGGGATGCAAAAGTGTAGTGGATCCTAATCACTTCAAGCCGAGCTATAAGATTATAGGTCTCATCATAATCTATGACTTCTTGTTGATTATAGCCTTGAGCAACAAGCCTGGCCTTTAACAACAATGTCATCTTCATCAAGCTTGTTCTTGAAAACCCATTTGGTGCCGATGATTGATTTTCCTTTAGGATTAGGAATTAGATCCCAAACATCATTATGCTTGAACTGATCTAATTTCTCATGCATCACAATCATCTAATAGTCATCTTCTTTGGCATCTTCGAAATTCTTGGGTTCAATCAATGAGAAGAAAGTTGGATGGCTCATCATCCTGGTAAGCTGACCTCGCGTCATCATTGAATTATGAACATCATCAACAATACTTTCGATTGGGTGTGATGAGTTCTAATTTCTCTTGGAAGACTTCGATCTATAATGAGAGTCTTTGCACTGGGTTGTTAAGGCTGAGGTTGATCTTCTAGTCATTGAAGTTGATTGAAAGATCTTCATCAGCTTTAACTTGCTTAGTTTCTGGCTCTTGTGCTAAGTTGGGAAGAACATGGGGTGGCATGTTGAGTTGAATTTCTTTCTAGCTTACTCCTTCATCTTCATTAAAGCGTTATCTATCTACATTATTAGTTTCATTGAAATCTGCATCCATAGACTCCTCTAATAAGTCAGTTCTCTTGACATATATTCTATATGCCCTACTGTTAGTTGAGCAACCTAGAAAGATACCTTCAAACTTACCTACCTGCTCCTTAATATTTAAAATGAAACACCTATAGAAAAATGATCCGAGATGACCAATCTTAGGGTTGCTCCCTCGCTAAAGCTCATGGGATGTTTTCTCAAGAATATGGTAAATTAAAACCTCATTCAAGATAAAATAGGCTATGTTAACAGCTTCTTCCCAAAACTACTTTGGTTGATTGTTGTCACTCAGCATGGATCAAGCCATCTTAACTACATTTTGGTTTTTCCTTTCTACGGCCCCATTTTGTTGAGGAGTATAAGGAATAGAAAAGTTGTGGTCAATACCATGCGCTAAATAGAATTCTTCAAAATGAAAGTTCTCGAATTCACGTCCATGATCACTTAAGATTTTACTAATTTCATATTCTATTTCATTCATTATCCGAATACTGAGTTTGAAAAAAGACTCAAAGGTTTCATCTTTGCCACTCAACATGACTACCCTTGTGAATATCATGAAGTCATCAACTACCACCAATGAGGATCTTTTTCCACCCATGCTCATAGGTTGAACAAGACCAAAGAGATCAAGGTGGAGGAGCTCCAATGCTCGCTTAGTTACAACATTGTTTATAGACCTAAATGACTTTTTAAGTTGCTTACCAAGTTGATAAGCTGAGCAAAGCCTATCTTTCTCAAAGCTGATACTAGGTAATCCGATAACTAATTGCTTTCTAGCTAATTTGGACAAAACATTCATATATATATGACTCAACCTTCTATACCAAATCTTCCTTAGATACAAGACAAACATTAGTGGAGCCAGGGGATAAATCAATCACATACACATTATTAATTCTAAGAGCAAAGAGTGTGGTTGTGATAGTCTTACATTCAATAATTAAGCAACTTGATGAGTAAAAAATAACCTTCTTCCTTTGACATAAAGTTGGGCTACACTTAACAGATTAAACTTTGAGTCCTTTAACTAGAGACACCTCTTCGATTGAAAGAGAAACACCAATTGTGCCGCATCCAACAATATTACCTTTTTTGTTATCTCCAAAGCTGACACTCTCATGTTTTTTATGCTCCAATAAGATGAACTAGCTTTCATCTCCCATCATATTCCTAGAGCATCCGTTATCTAATTACAACATTCTAGTGTCATTAGCGGATCTTAGGCTCACCTGCAAAATAGTTACATTTTCTATGGTACCCATGGTTTCGAGCTACGTCCTTCTTTATTAGTAATGATTAGGTTACTCCAGTCGTACTCATCATAGTAATGATTTTTATGCTTACACCTAACTGTGGCATGTCCAACCTTCCCATGAATTACGTGTTTGGTTACTCAAAGATGGGCTATTGGCTGGAGGAGGAACCTGTTCCTTCTTTAAAGCTATTATCTCCGTATTTAACTCATCTAATTGCTTAGTGAGCTTGTTATGAAATTCATGATATTAAACTTTTTCTTGAAGAAAGCAGATATCAAGAGATAAGGAAGAAATTATGTCTTCCTAATCTTTACTTCTTTAATGTTTTTGCCAGATTTATTAGTCAGCTTCATCACATTAAAGAGTACCTGGGTGAACTCTTCTATTGATAATGGGATTTCAGGATGTACCTCTATTTAAGGATATTTCCCTTTGTTTCACTCAATTTCCGAGTCAATAGTGGATGAATTGCTCTTTGATGCAGAAATTGATCTCTCACCCCTTTCATTCTCAATCGCCATCAAGCAGAAATTAGTGGAGTTGGTTACCTCTTCATCAACTAATGAAGATTCCTCAGAGTTGCTTCATGTGGTAGCAAGTGCCTCAATTTTTAGCCCAAACTTCTTTTTGAATCTCTCCCTTTTATTTTAGGATAGGACGTATGAACATGGCCCTTCTCACCATAGCTAAAATAGTTTATGTCTTTTTTATGCTCCTTATTGGGTCCTTCCTTAGCTTCACACAGGTGTTGAGTTGGCTTGTTTTTGTTGGGAAACTTTCTCTTGTTGAATTTCCCATCTTCCTTCTTAAGCACTTGAATCACTTAGTGAGATGCACCATTTTCTCATCTAAATTATCTCAGATTCATTCTTCATATGAGTCAGCCTTAAGGATGATGGCTCTACCCTCTTTCTCCTTGCCCTTACTAATCTTGGAGTCATCATTGTATTTCCTCAAGGACATTTACTAAGTCAGTAAGTTACCTATAAGCTCATCGTAGCTATAGGTCTTCAAATCATGAGCTTCCTCGATGGAACTCTTCTTTGCATCCCACTCGACAGTGAGAACTCTAAGGATCTTCATCACCATCTCTTCTTCGGTGAAGTCCTTGCCTAATATCTTCAATTCATTAATGATCTTAATAAACATGTTATTCATGGATTAAATACCCTCGCTGGAGCCCATTTGGAACAACTCATACTCGCGGAGCACGAGATTGATCTTTAACTCCTTGATTTAGTCAGTCCCCTCATATATGATCTCTAGTTTCCTCTAGATTTCTTGCATAGTCTCATAGCCAAAATACCATGTTAAATTTTGTAAGATTAGCGCACAATGTAAGTAATTGATGGCTGCCACATTCTCATGAGAAGCCTCAGGTCAGCATCATCATAATCCTCTAGATCAATTGGAACACGTACCCCATCCTACACTATAGGGGAATTTTGGGGTAAAATTCAAGTGCTTGAGATAGATATAGTCGATCACCATTTAGACAAGTGATGAGAATGGGGAGTCGGGTATGCTAAAACTGGCTTTCTCATCACTTACAGACTTAGTTTTACACATGATGTGAGCCCTAGAGGCACTTAGGGTGATTTTTCTTTATTACTCACCAGTGTACAAATAGTTTTGGTTTATTGTTTATCAGTAATAAGGCACCTTTGTTATAAATCGATGATCATTTCTAATTATGTAACTCGCTAGTATTATTTATGCGCTATTATGTATGTATATATATTCATTGACATTATAAAACAAAGTCCGTGATTATTTCATAGCATGAAAGTGAAAGGACATAGTGGGAGCTATGTGGGGTGAGAGCTGCCCATAGGTGTAATTATAAAAAGTCTAAATATCCCTGGTCATAGTTTCATTGAGACTGGACATCAATGAAGTGGACAAACTAGCATGTGTATACTTACTCCTTGGATTGAATCTAGGAAGCTGATCTCATGATCTGAATGCTCTACCTTGAGTTAACATGCATGAATGTATTCGGGTAATACATTGGAGATCGCTATAAGATAGACACTTGGAAAAAACTATATCCATGTGTTGGTGTCATATCTTATTGTAGTAGCTGTACAAGTATCCTCAAACTTGAGATACTGGTTACCTTGTGTAGAATTTATTATACTTTAGGTCATACTTATACATACCCGGGTGATTAGGGTGTTACAAGTGATTACGGAATAGTGATGGCTGTTTGTTTGTAAGCCGAGTAGTCAAGATGGGATCCATCACTCCTAATATAGTGGTATAATGGGAGTTATACCTTAAGGCCCCTTGTTGAAGTAACACACTCATAAACCTATTATCAGAGTACAAGATTGATATAATGGGATTCTAGTTTATCTCAATACATAAAGGCTAGTGATGTTCTTTGTGAACAAGTCTAATTCTAGGATAGCTATGACTATTACATGAACCAACACTTTATCCAAGCTTAATAAACTAGATGGTTCTTAACATGATGGAAGGAGTGTATTGTACTGGTTAATATTGTAGAACCAGATTAAGACACAGACATGTGTTTTTCCGAGTATCGGGGGATCACACACCTTTGCTAGAAAGCCCATTTGATCGTTTAAAGTTATCAGGTTCCATATCGAAATGGGAACATTGAGCCTAAAGGTTTCCAGATTGGAAGCTAGGTTTAGCTGAACCTCTAGCAGCTCTATACTTTGGGATTTTATGAGGTCACACAAATTAGACCTTCACCATACTAAATAAAGAAGTTATAGACGGGGTCTATATAGAGAATAAAAAGGGAGAGTCAAGTTTTTTTAGATCGACCAATAAATGGTCGGGCCAAATAAACATGTTAAAAGAGAAATTCATGGATATATATATATATATATAGCGTGAAGAGTAAGAGAATTTTTTCCATTGTAAGTGAACCTCACAAATACATGTTGTTCAAGGGAAGGGACCTGCATGGCAACCTCGAGAGCACTAAAAGAGTGCTCACAGGCTGCTGCATGCCCTAGCGCAAGAAAGCGCATGCAAGTGGGCTACAAGCTAGCAAGTGCTAGGTAGTGATTGCGTGGGCCTGTAGTTTAGGCCCAAAAGCACAACTCTCAAGCTAAGCCTTGCAGGAGAACCCACAAGGCCTAGCTTACGGGAGAAGGCAAGCCCATAATGGCTTTCCTTGTGGGCTGCGCATAGCCTACATATGTAGGCTATGCTGGTTGATTAGCCTACGGAGCTTAGAGCTCTATGTAATCATCCTACGTGTGGGTCGTGGATCTTCCCCATCCCACATTTCTAATAAGGGGAGAATTATTGTGAGTGGATGACGTTCAACCTGCGCGGTTGCCCTGAGGTGCCGGCCCCGTGAGATGGGGGTGAAATTTTTTAAAAGTGTGAGTCGAAAAGAGATGTGATGATTAAAAAGACTCACGACTTAAATCTCTAGCCTATGTTACAGAGTCACCACCCGATCAGCTATTCCTAGAAAATTTGTTACAACCTAAATCTATTTGCTTAGTCCATACTATATTATAGAGATTCAAGTTCAGATGATGTACCTATTCCGTCATCATTTGAGTTATTTCATATAGTTAGAAACCAAGTTTATAATATTCAAATCCATTTAGATATTTTTGGCTTATATAATTATTTTAGCGGGCATACAGAAAGTAGTAAATAAAGTAAATTGTGGAAAGTAAACACGTAGGAAAATAAATACATCTAGTCTACGGGGAAATAATTTCATATTGGGATCGAGGATACAAATTGCCTAGATACATTGAAATCTTAGGGATACAACCGCCTAAAATACTTCAATATCTAACAAATGATACAATTGATTTAAAATACGATTCCCGAAGGAAAATAAAACCTAAGAAACATCTAATCTACCTACATCCATGAAGGTTAGCACAAGTGATATTGCATAACCCAAGTATTTGCAAGTATGTTCGATTTGATATTTAGGAAACCTATATGGTCAAATTTAAAACATCGAAAAGTTTAAAGCTCCTATCTTATGAAATGTGGTTCATTTTTATATACAAATATGTTATCCATCTTATTTAGTGAAAATGCCACATGTGAATTCTTATCACATTGGTTATCCAAGAATTCGAGTTCCCTTCATCGAGGTATTCTATACAACTCCATAATACAAGCAAATATGTAAATGTAGGTCGAGAACGTGAAACGAGGCTATCATTGGACCCATTATGAAGGAGATATCGTTTAAGCAAGTAAAATATATCTCGGTGAAGGGGAACTACCTTTAAACACCCGAACATACTTCAAATCAGTTTCAGTTCCCCAAAAATGCTTAATTGTATGTTCTATATTACCATAACCTCAAATTTCATGTCTGAAAATTCCCCCTTGTCCTTCTTGAACATAGATCCATATTTAAGCATTTATGGAGCTACTATCTAACATGCAATGTCATTAACTATATTTTAATGTCATTAACGACATCACATCACCATATAGTTAACATTAAAATTTCTATAAACATTAAAACAACAACAAACATGCACATATATGTGAAACACAACTCTAGGAACTCAAAGGCTCACCCCTTAGTCATGAATCCCCTTCTTCAAGATCCATGAAATCTTCTAAGAAGCTCTCCTTATTTCTTTGATTTAGTGATTGATTTGGTTTTTCAAAATTCCCTAGGAAGTAGAGTACAAGCTAACTCCAAGTTGAAAGAAATACTCCAAAGGATGTAAAAATCCTAAAGTAGGTGAAAGAGGTGTAGAAATCCCTTCCCCCATGCTTTAATACTTAACTCTTCGAAAATAGTTTTCAAAACACAAAGATTAAGGAAAAATAAATAAGTGTTTGAAATGTGAGAAAATACTCTTCAAGAACACTTACATTAAGTTCTATTGGATTAATACTTAATTAAAACTCCTAAAGAATGACTATACATCAAAGTTTACTTAATTTCTCTATTAACCTCAAACTTGCTTAAAAGTGAACTAAAAATCAAGCTTGCCTAGATTATAAACAAATGAATGTCAAATGAACAAAGTTCATACCCTTTTCATGAACGTAAACTCCCAAAATCTTAAGTATCAATTTGTTTAAAGTTTGAATATTGCTCAAGAACACCAAGAACACTCAAGAACATTCAAGTTTTGCTCTATTCTTTGAACTCACTTTTCTTCTACTATTTTGCATGAAAATTGAGCTCCCTTTTTACTGAAACTCAGCCCTCATTATTAGGATTCCCTTCAATCCAAAGTCAATTTAGGATTACTTTAACCCATACCTTTTAGCTTACACTTATTTTTCATCAAATCCTTCACAAAGATTTGAAGTGTACTAGGTAAAGTGGGGGACTAGTTTTTTAGTAATCATGTCTGAGCATGTGGGAAAAAGTAACCATTTTAGCTAAAAATTCCAGAAAGTGCAATTTTGGTTATGTTGCAATGTTGATGTTGTTAAAGAAATAAGGCAAGCTTCTTCAGACGAATTTAGGTCTTGTAAAAAATGAAAGACTCACAAGGGAAAAGAAATTACAGCTTCATCATCGAACTCGTGAGTAGGGAGTGAAATCATGTGCTCACAGGCTACCCCTTGTTGGATCACTATTGATATGAGATCACTATGGTTACATGACTAGAATAATAATGGGGCTGATACTACTCAGGATGATTCTTGTGATGGTAAGAGCCTTCATCTTGGTGTCTCACTATTCGAATATAAGAGGCTGATCTCTTTCTCTTATGGTCTATGCAGAATGCCCCTTGTAAGTTGTTCCCCTGGTTGATTGTTACCACAAGAACTTGTTGGGGAAAGGGTGTAAGTCATGTGCTTCCATGCCTTTGATTGTAAAAAGTCTAAAAAGGTGTTTGGACTATAGAAAGACTATTGTAAATTGATAGCTTGTAAATCCAACATGTTTTTATACTTAATTTCATATCCTTATAAGCATGTTTTAGTGTTTATGGGCTTTGTTACTGCTATTTTCTATCATTTTAGGGTTTTTAGGTGATTTTGAATAAAAGATGGTTAAAACAGCAAAAAACAACATTCCACCCAGATCTTAGTATTTCCACCAATAGCAGAAGTAAGTCTTGAAGACTTCCACAAATTCTAGAATCTTCTAGAATGTCAGAAACATATCCAGTTCAAATATGATAAGTGTATAATTACACTTATTATCACATTAATTTTATACATTAAACACTATAGTTTTAGTCATTTTTACACTTCATATAAAAGATTTCACGTGGTATGTAGTTATTTTTTATGCAAATGCAGATACTTGGTAAATCTTGGGAGTAAAATGATCTAAAGTGGAATTCTATGAAAAAAGAGTGAAAAAGGTGCAAAAAGATGCGTGGAACTTAAAGATTTGGCTTAGGATCAAAGTTGTCAAAGATCGGTGAAGTTGCAAGAAGAATTCCCAGTAAAACTAAATTCATGGTGGTAACAATCATTTGTGGTTGTGACTTGTTTTACTTCAGAAATAGAAGTCTGCCAATTAAAGATTCACGATTGCTACTTGTGTATCACGGTTTTGACTTGGATGGTTTTCTGGTATTATCTTCTTAACTACCAACTGCTAGATAAGCATGATCAACCGCCATCATCTACCAATGAACAAACACCTATCAGAAGTCAACCAATCATGAAATGGTGCCTATCCATTGTGGATTATATCAAAGCTTCTCAACCAATCACAATGAAGAGATGCAATCTTTCACCAATGGACGCAACCCTTCATTTGGATAGACGTAACCCTTCGAACTCTATAAATAGGGTTCCAATTCTCACAAATTTCATGCAACACCAACAGATGGGAGAGTATTAGAGTGCAATTAGAGAGAGATATAGTGTGTGTATAGATAGAGAGTTCGCTACGTTCATAAGTGTTAGCGAGAAAATGTTTAAGTGATTTGAATCCTTGTTTCGATCACTAGATTTCTCTATATTCTCGAGCGATTGTTGTATAAGTGCACTTGCAAATCACTTATCAATAAAATTTTTCATTCTTCAATATTCATTTATTTGATATTCGCAAAGAATAGCATCCTAGCGGAGGTTCTGTACGAGCTGAGACCGAATTCAAAGCAGACGTAGGAATTGCGGGAATTGATGACTCCCATTAAATAGTGGATATGGTTTGATCAACTTTAGCTTTCACTTGCATACCTTAAAACTTTGCTTTGCTTTCTACTTATACATTCTATTTCCAAGTTTATGTATGTCTATGTGTCATAATGCGTATTTCGTGCTAAGTCTTTTATATTAATCAAGTTAAATGCGTTAGAGTTCATTTTAAGAGTAGTTTCGGGGTTAACAATATCGTGTATAATCACTGGCTCTGTGATATAACGCTATTTAGAAAGCCAACATTTTTGGAATGGTAACTTGCTAAATGTGCCTATATGGGAGCGACCGGTACTAAGCCTAGTATTGATGTTGTCTAGGTTTATATAATTATCTTATTTCATTTACGTTAGATTTAGAAAAGTTATTTCATGTGTTGCTCTGCTGTGAATCATTGAACATCTGAGTGTTTTGAACCGAGTTTGTTAGATTAGTTTAGTGAATCATAACATCTTTGTTGAACTTGCATGTTTTCTCTGCTTTCCTTATTTCATAGTGAAAATCTTTATATTTAGATTCTCTAATCTTCTACATCTATATTTACTCAATTATTCATTCTAATCTTCCTATCCAAAAATCTAAAATCTATTTTCATTTTCTTTACTTTGTTTTTCCCTTGTTGATCTTTAGACTTGGTTCCTTTCCTGTGGGTTCAATATCTTTTAAAACTACATCGCAACTGTATACTTGCAGTTATCATCTTTTTTCTATTTGATAAGAGGTATTGACAACACCTGCATTTCACGTGAACAAGTTTTTGGCATTATTATTAAGGATAAGCCTTACGGAACGAGTAGATCCAAGTCTTGTGAATAAGTTATTAAACTTATCAGTAGAAAAGTGGTGAATAGAAGATAAGAGCATAAAAGTCAATAGATAATCACTAATTCGGGAAAAGTCTATCTCTAAGGAGTTTTGGTTTAAAGAAATGTTGTTCTCCTCCATAAACTTTATCATGAAGAGTGGATAAACTCTATCATTTATCTCCAAGTAAAAGGCTAAGGATAAGACCAAAAGAAGAACAAGTACAATCAAAGGCAAAGATTAAAGAGACATGGATTCAGCCATATGGCTATTAATATAGGCTGAATCCCATAAGAAGAAAGAGTTCGAAGTTAGAATTAGAATTCAATCCAAGTTTTCATAGCTTAGTCCAAAATCCAAATTAGTTTAGAACTACATTTATTTTCAGTCATTAGTTTTCAAACACTCCAGATTTAATTTGCTTTCAATTCAATTAAGTTTTGCCTTCAAGTTTATTTGTATTTTGCAATTAGCTTAACAAGTTCTATTTATTTACTCGCAATTTTATCTTCAGGCTCTTTATCTTTTTTATCTTTAATTTCAATCATTTCTAGCAAATATCCTAGTGGCTCGACCAAGAAAGGGTCAAGACCATGTATAATTAATGGGAGGACTTAAACTTGAACACAATAATCCTTAATGTGACTTATTTGTTGATCTCAGTACTTATTATTATTGGATCCTTAGTCTCTCTATGATCTGATTAGCCATAAGGTAAGCCTTTTTGATTTATTGTCATCTATAACTTTTGCATCCGTAATTGTGCCTAAGGAAGAGTGAGTGACATAAATCTCTATGACATTGTAAAGATTGGAGATACAGAAACCTAATGCATGTTAGCAGTCCTACTAACTGTCCATTAGGGTTTATGCTTTTCTAGTTTTCAATGTTATTTGTTTACGAGCTCTTTGGCGTGACTTCGAGTGTTACGCTAGGCAAGAAGGAGGTTCAAGCGCAAAGCACAGTCCCTATACAAAGTAAGGAAGAGTTGCTAAAGCTATTGGGGGCGGAGCGCTAGTACAACTAAACCTAAGTCTTGATGCAATTTATCCCTTGTCTAGTGATCATTATGATACATGGTTTTTCCCTAATTTGTTGAGTCAGTCTGTTTACAATTGTTTTACATTATCTTTTACTTTCATATTTCAACTCCCAATAATTTTTAAGAATCAAATTTGGTTACTTTAGTCATTCTACTTTAGAATTACTCAGTTAATACTATCCCTGAGGATTAACCCCTATTTACTACTTACTACAAGTTATTTTTCTATGCATGGATTATTTTTTGTGGATTCGACACCCATCAAATTTTAGTGTCGTTGCCAAGGATGATTCCAATAACTTTGTTTTACATTTTCTAGAATGACCAGAGCCACAACTGGTGGCAACAAAATTCTCTGTGATTTAGAGATAGAAAAATCCAATCGAGCTCACTCTAGGTAAGATCGTGAAAAAAGAAAGTCTTGACATCGTACAGAGACTTCAACCAAGCTCAATATCAACCTAGCTTTGACAGAAGGATTATTCGACCAAATCGACTTAGATGCTTAATCACAAGAAGCCATAGTTACCATGACATGTGCTACAATGAAGCCATAAAGAGTCTCTTTAGACATGGTAAAGCTCAAGGCTTTTCCATTTTTTCTCGAGGATACCACTAAGGACTAGTTTTGCTATTTAGCTCAAGGATTTATCACAACATGGGTAGAGATGTCCAAAGTCTTTTTACAGAAATTATTTCTAGAACAGGGAGACCCCACTTTAAGAAGGTATATTTCCTCATCAAGGATGAAGGACATAGAGAATCTCCATTACTTTTATGATATATTTCAGCACCTTGTCATTTGTTGCCCTCCTCATGGTTACACATCACAATCCTCGAGACCAGATAGGCAATCATTGATGCAACAAGTGATGGTTAATAAAGGCAGTTATTGAACATGTAACATTGCATGGTGGAATTTCAAAACTTAAGATTAACCCTAAAGGATCTCCTGAGCATGGAATGGTTCATATAATATAAATAAAAATTTTCCATAGATGCTTACAGGTTTATAAAACTTAATAAAAGAAACTGAGCATCTAAAATAAAGGCATTACCAGTTGATGCGCCCTAAGAATAATCAAACAGAACTCCATTAGCACAAGCCTCCAAACAAGGATGACATCTATGACTAGTCTACACGGACCCCCACTGACCAAAACCTCATGTAGAGGAAGAACTTGTTAGTTAACAAGTAGCTGCTAGATCGCTAGTAGACCAACATAAAAATATAACTAAGAAGGCTCTTTCCAAAATAGGAATAAGCCTTGAAAAGAATTTTTGTGAAAGCGGAGAAACTCGTGGATGATCTCGCAAAAACTCGGGAAGAAAAGAAGTCAAAACTCAAAAGGAAAGGTTGAGCTGAAGTATGGAATAAGAGGAGGAGGAGTTCCTATTTATCAGAGAAGGGGAGCATCAAATTCTCCCCACTTAGTAATGTGAGATGGGATTTCCCATCCCACATCATGGTGGTTACTCGCGAATCTCCAGGCTCCGAGGGTCTGACCCGCATGCACACAGCTCGCTTATGCAGGCTGTGTGTGCCGCACAAGGCAAGCTTGTGGGCTTTCCTTGTCCTACAAGAAGAGGCTTGCTAGTTATGTTGGTGTGCCTATGTTGCAGGCCCAATGTAAGAGCTACCTAGCGCTTACAGCCCATCGGCATGTGCAAGTGTAAGCTAGTTGGGAGCGGATGACACGGAAGTGATGGGCCGAGAGCGAGCTGATATGAGTGGTGCGGTCCACCGGGGTGTTTTTAGGAAAATAATATATCGAGTTGGGTACCCGAAAGGTTTAAAAGATAAAGCAAAATCTATTTAGATTATCAAAAACCTGAAATCACTATCTCACAGTATAGAGTCGCCTCCTAGATAAGCTCTTCCAGGAATTAAAGTCATGTGAGGCTTAATGTCCGGGGGATGGCCCACTAAGACAAAGAGATTCGGGTTTGGAATAAGTTGCTTACTTCTTATTGGATCACAGTAACTTACATATATAGAAAACCATGTTTCTTAATTATGCATATTCGAACTTATGTCATTTTCATGTTTATGGTATGATTTATCACGCATGCAGAAAGAAATAAATACATATATAGTGTAGTAAATAAATGCAGAAAAAAGTAAAGATTACAAATTACAAAACCTAGGGGGATGCAACCGCCCGCCTAATCTATTAATTATATTTCCTTTAAAAATAATAATTGTAATACACGAAGGAAAATATAATCCTGGGCATACATCTAACCTAATCTACCTATATACACAAAGGTTAGCACAGGGTATAACACAACATGAATATTTACACGTATATTCGGTTTGATTTTTTGCGAGGCCTGTGTGGCCTAATTAAAATATCAAATATTGAAATTCTTGTTTTAGGAGAAAAACGATTCATTTTATTTAATGAAAATGGCTGCATGGCAAAAAAGAGAGGTCTGTTATCCAGGAATAATTTTTAATTTCCTTCGTGGGGGTATTCTAACATGAATCTCGATAATTAAACTAATTGGAAATAAAAGATGGAAGAAAGCTTACATAGCAAAACAATAAAAAGAATAAAAAATGAAATTAAAATGGCATAGAATTAATCCTAGGCCAACATATAAAACAATAAAAAAAAGTAGTCACGAGAAGAAGCAACTTTAGGAACTCAGAAGCCTACCCTTTCGGTGCGAATCTACTTCAACCTGTCCGCTTGATCCCTGGGAGCATTCCTCATTCCTTTTTTTGGTTTGATTTGTGTGAAAAATAAAGGTTTATTTATCCTAAAAATAATTAGACTTGGACACTAAATTTGTTTTAGGTCCGAGAATATCTGAGGATTTTTTAGAAAAAGATGAAAGAAATTGATTTAAACAATAATTAAATCCGGTATCAAAACTTGTTTTGAACCCGAAAATAGTCAAAATATTTTTTTAAAGAAAGACGAAAAAAATCAAAATTATTTCCTTAACAAAATATTTTTTTCAATAAAAAATTCCCTTTGTATTATCAAGAGAAAAAATATTTTTTCTAAAATATTACGGTCTGTTTCCTACTGGAAATTTTCACTATTTATAGGGGAAGTTTTTTCGGTCACACCCTTGCCGGTGAGGGTCTACCCCTCGTTGGTGAGGGTGTCTCCCTCGTTGGTGAGGGGTGCACCCTTGCCCCCGAGAGGGTTGCTAGCAAAGTGGCCCATAAAAATGCAATTGATGCATTTTCATGGGCCACTTTTAATCTCTTTTTTTTCTTTTTTTTTTATTTCTTTATCATATAT
>CATIWQ010336224.1:0-17714 GCA_949673415.1 Euphorbia schlechtendalii | reverse complement strand
CAAAATTGACTGTAAATCGGGAACCGTGAAAATATAGCTGTTGGGACTTTGCAGAGTGATGTGACTACACACTGAGAGTGGTTTGATGACTCAGAAATGAGATAAAATTGACTGTAAATCGGGAACCGTGAAAATATAGCTGTTGAAATAATTATAAACAATGAAATAATTAATTTCTCATAAAATACATTATTTCAAAATCCTATCTTACTTTATGTAATTGAATAAAGTTGATTCTTTACTCAAATAAACTAATTTCACTCAAATAAAGTTAATTTTAAATCATATCTTACATTTATTAACTTACATAATTTTTTACACTCATGTAATGCACTACTTACAATTTTTTAACTTTACTATTTCACTTATATAACATATAATTCAACTATGTAACTAATTAATTTGTTTTTTACTAAAAAAACTAATATATAATTAAATAATTAATTTTTCAATTATGCATAACTAATTAACCATAAAATTAAGAAAATAACTTTTTTAAAAAATATCTCCGGTGGGGATTATGTTCGCCAGCGGCAAACCGGATTCCGGTGAACAGAAATCCAACTGAACAGCTTATAGGCGGATTCCGGGTCCGTCAGTGCAGCGATACAGGCGGACCCGGAATCTGCCTCTGTTGCGGCACAGGCGGACCAGGTTTCCGCCTGTAATGCGGAACAGGCGGACCCGGTGTCCGCCTTTGTTAGTCAGCAGGCGGACACGTTGTCCGCTCGTGCTGCGGATGAGGCGGACATCGGATCCGCCTACGTTGCTGGAAAGCTGCTGGGGGTATTATGGTCCGTATTTAAAAAAAATATAGGCGGCGCGAAGTAATACCGGGCGGTGCATAGCAATTCAGTTTTTTAACCATTCATCTTGAATCCACTGTACCTCACCATTTGTTAATTTTTTTTATGTGGCTCTTGACATTTGTGTTCATTTATTTTTACTTTAAAACAATATCCATATTTATTTATTTTTTAAAAAATTTTTTCATGAATTTAAACATCTCTATATTGCAAGTATAAAGTGCGTGAATGTTACGAGGGCATGTGATTTATCTATTATACAATTTATAAGGTTATTAATGTGCCTTTATACAATTTATATACCATCATTATACAAGGTAGTAAGCCCTCAATGTGCGTATGTGGAAAATTCTTACAAGTAAGGTATAAATAAGTACAGTGTATTTTATGCTATCATATAGTCGTTGTATCAAATATGTAGTGCATGGCGTATGCGCTCGATTTCTGCTTTGTACTGCTCTTATACTAATATAAAGCCAAGTTTTTTGCAGTGTATCTTGCATTTATATCGTCTTTATACATGTGCCATAAAGATGTATAAGTGTGCAAAAATATTAATGAACATATTAATGTAGATATCGTTTAATGATAAAAAGACAATTATGAAAATAATCTAAATGATTATGTAATAGTTTGATAATTTTTAAGATAAAAAAATTAAAATCAAAATGAGAGAAGTGTATTTATGAAGTATTATTATACAAAGTATGAAGCATATTTTGCAGTAGGGGAGAGCAAGAAACCTAAAGAACCGAACCGAACCTGATAACTGGATTGGACCGAACCAAATTAATTAGGTTCGGTTCTTGGCTCTAATATTTTGGTAATTTGGTTTTAGGTTCGGTTCTTGGTTTTGAGAAAAAAAACCAAATAAACCGAAAACCGAATCTAATTAAAAAAAATTAAGATTCTTTTCTACTTTTACGGTTCATTTACGTTTTATTATTTTCAAGATTTCATAATATAATTTTTTTTAATCTTATATGGTAGGTTATTGAGATGGAAAAAGTGTTTTGCATGTTAGTGGTTGTGTTCATTCATTATATATTTGTTTAAAATCTTATTATAATGATCGTTAAATTTAATTTGATTTTTTCAAATAATAGTTAATTCTTTAACATGAAAATAATTATTACATTTATAACTTTGCTATCCCAAAAAATAGTTAATTTTTTTATGGAAATACAATTTGGTTTTATATGGAACCAAATCGAACTGAACCTAAATATTTAGGTTCGATCTGGACCGAACCAAAATCTATTAGGTTTGGTATTAGGTTCCTAATTTTTCTGTTATTTGGTTTTTGGTTTATTTGGTTCTGTTCTTGGACCGAACCGATCAATGCTCTCCCCTATTTTGCAGTGTCTTGTGCATATTTGTCTTTATACTCGTGGTATGAAGACGTAAAAGCGTGTAAAAAAGTTCCAAAAAAAAATTTATTAATTTGAATCTTAGTTTCACGATAAAGATACAATGAACAAAATAACTCAAATGATTGTCTCAAAATAATATACGGTCGAGGAGATAAATTTATTTAAGATGAAAAATATAACTAAATGAGACCGTGTCTTTATGAATAATGCAATTTTTAATTTTTAAACTTAAAAAATGGTTTTTGTAAAGAGATTTGTACAATGCTATTCAATATTTAAGTCTTTATATGTAAAATCTCTTTATCTTTATATAACATATTGATATCTTACTTTTCAAACGTAGTCGGTTCAAACGAACGGGTCGAAACTTCAAATGATGTTTTTATTTGTTAATGTACTTTTTATATTTTAGCCCTATTATGAATTATATCCGAGTTATTTTTGTTACTTTCTTTCATTCAAAACTAAGAAATCTTTCATTTGGCACTAGTAATAAAAATTCTTTACCATTTCAACTCGTAATTCATTGATGAAGTGTAATTTTACTTCTGATTTGTTAATTTCGTGTGTTCGGTCTCTATTTATTTATTTCAATCCAGTTGGTTTTTTTAAGATATTCTATCTACCCATTTGCCTAAGTTGCAATGAAGATGATAAACTTTGCGGTATAAATATGTGTCTAATTTGTGTCAAATGTCTAAATTACACAGTATATTATGTACTCAAACAACTGACAGTTGGGGCAAGAACTTCCAATTAATATAAACCAAAAATCAAATGAAATCAAACTGTGATAAGCCGTAACCTAATCAATAATAAGTCAAAACAAATTTAAAAAGGTATGGATAGTTTAGAGGCAAAGAGGTTTTCTTATTCCATTTAATTACTTTAATGAAAAAAAAATTATCTGCCTGCAAGTCAGGTAAACCAAAAAATTAATTTCAATATCATTGAAAATAGGAAAAATAATCCCCTTTTCACACCCAGAGAAAAAAAACCTTTCAAAGACCAAACATGAAAAAGTCACCCAAGGAAATCTAACTAATCCAAATCCAAACACATAACCCTACAGCTCATTTATCATTAGTCAAATTAATAAATTACACTTCAACCATAGATAATTTCATAGATATTAAAAAAATTATATTTTTCTAAACATTAAATAATAATTGTTTTAGCAATGAGTGAACTATATATACCAGCATATTTATGAAACAGTTATTCATTGTTAACTTATTCATTAAGTTTTGGTCTAATGTTTCGAGAAATGTCACAAGTTATCCCCGAAAACCCCTTGCCTTCCTAAACTTTCACGATGACCTCATGGCTCCTCCATCTTTCAAAAAGTGAACATGCTAACTACTTCTATCCTATGTGACATCATACATGACATTTTTTAAAAACGAGGACTTGTTGACCAGGAATAATGGAAATAAATAAATAAAATTGAAATTAACAATTATATTATGATAATGGGCATGAATCCATAATTAAATTAAATCTCTAATTTTCCAATTCTTTCGTTTGTCTTCTTCACTTCTTTTCTTCTTGGATTGCTACTTTTCAATTATGCTAAATCCTATGTAAATATAAACTAAAATTAGTCATGAAGCAATTTGGCTCTTCAATATAATCAAGTGAAGAACAAAAAATCAACAACTATAAGAAGTGTTTTAAAAAGCACTATACGTTAATTGGGCGATCCTAGCCTCCAGAGGTCAAGGTAGGGATTAATCGAGATCTAGACGGAACTTAAACGCTAATCAGCGGGGTTTAAGCGCTAGGCGCAGTCGGGCAGTGACCCTCAAAATAATGAAGTGATTTTTAAAACAGTGACTATAATGCATGGACACGGCAAAGCCTGGTGTATCCCTTTGTTGGACACGTGTTGACTCCATTATTTAAATGAGCATGCCACTTCAAATTCACTTTTTCGGACACGCGGCTGAGGTGCCGACACTTGTTTTAGGCTTTAATCACAAATTCTTTGACTTTTCCCCCTTATCCTTAGTTCACTTTAGGCAGGTTGTTCTTCGTCCAGACTCTAGCCTAATGGCAGAGGTGGAGCTAGAGGTTGGAGAAACTCTGTCAGTCAGACTCTCTCAAGTTTTGCTGTAATTAAATGAAAGGGGTGGGCGGCGGAGAGAGGTCAAAGAGAAGAAGTGGGTGAAAAGATGGATTGTTTTTCATTTATTTAAGGCCTAATGCATCTTGAACCCCTGAACTTGTCCCTAAACTCCGGATTCCCCTCTGAATTTTGAAATGTTCTCAATACCTTTTTGAACTTGTTTAAAAGTTCTCAATTTCCCCCTGAACTTGTCCCTAAACTCCAGATTCCCCCTTGAAATTTGAAATGTTCTCAATGCCCCCCTGAACTTGTCTAAAAGTTCTCAATTTCTCCTTGAACTTGTCCAAAAGTTTTCAATTTGGAAAGAGAGAAATCTGATTCGAGTGTCAAATAGATTAAGAACGATTTAGGGATTTGAATTTTTGTAACGTTAGAATATTAACATTGGGATATCTATTTCTTTTTTAATTTTTTTAAATAGTTTTTTTCATTCATGCGCTCACTAACGCAACTTGTCATGTTGCATTGAAGGGGTTTTGGAGAATTTTTAGACAAGTTCAAGGGGGCATTGAGAACATGTCAAAGTTCAGGGGGGAATCCGGAGTTTAGGGACAAGTTCAGGGGGAAATTGAGAACTTTTAAACAAGTTTAAGGGGGCATTGAGAACATTTCAAAGTTCAAGGGGGAATCCAGAATTTAGGGACAAGTTCAGGGATTCAAGATGCATTAAGCCTTTATTTAATTATACCCATTCATACTGCACCGTTTCACGAGTTTATTAAAGGTCAAAACAAAACTTACCTACTTTAATCTTATTTGTATCTATTTGCCAAACAAAAGCTACAATGATTTGTTTTCCCTGTGCATAAATAATTTAATTGTTAAAATGTATTGTTAAATTCAGTTATTTAATATTGTGATTATACTTAAATGTAAAATAAACCAATTGTTTTTACTTTTATCTTTTTACAGGTGAAAGTACTAACATCTTAACCATGTCCTTTATGTATCTTAGTTTATATTTTTTACCCTAATTTATATACCAAAACGATTAGTTTTTGTATTATATTTAAATACCCATAACAATGTCATTTAGTCATTCTGTCTAGGGTTAAATCACAAATCCATTGGCTTGTGTGTTATGGGTTGTTGTTGTTGATGAAATGTAGGGTGTAACTATGGAAAATTTTACATTTTACAATTTTTTTAATCATCGTGTTCCAACCGTGTTCAAATGCATAATTTTTCAAGATCCCGTCTATGTAATCTAGATCAACAGTTGTTTGCATTATCCAGTTAAATAGGCAAACCAAATTTGAGCCAAATTAACACTACAATACAAGCCTTGAATGCGTAGTAAATTTTCGATAATATATGCAGAGAGATATGGAGATTTAAATCTTACAATAGAGAGATGAAAGATTGCTTTGTGATAGCATACACAACATGTATAATTTCAGGTATGTATTTAAATAGAGTTAATATCAAACATATTCAAAATTCAACCTGCAAAATACACCAAATCACAACCGTTTGAACTCTCGATTTCAATTTCAATTTTATAAAACGAAATTAAGCAACTGAAGTAGAAGAAATTAACAAGGAAAAACTAAAATTTGAGAGAAACTTACATGACAGCTGAACTGACATGACAACAATTTGGTCTTTGCCCGGTGATGATGAATTCATCGTAGATGGATTTTTTCAGTCGGGAAGAGTTTTGAGCTCAAAGTTCAGGAATGAAATTGCGACATTGAAGAATATGGTATTTTTGTAAATAAATATTGTAGGGACTAAAAAGATGTTATTTCAAGGTTTTTTTGAAACTTTTTTAGTTCATGTCACGTGTCAATCTGCCGTTGATTTGATTTTTCCAAATGTGACATGTGGTGGAGAGCGGCATATACTCTCCCTATATTGTGTGGTTTAGTTGTAGACATGGAGTAAAAGTGTGCACTTTTTAAAAGACTAGAGTGCTACAAGATCTTTCTCTAAATTCAAGGAAGTAAGAGATTTTCAGTAACAATTTGGGACACCTTGTTATGTATTGGACTTAAATTTTTATTTGCATCCATACATCATAAATGTGAAGAAATTAAGCAACTTGTTGTTTTTTTTACCTTTTTTCAGCTTTGAGTATATGATTTTTTGTTGATGCAAATTTAATTGATCAATTATTCTTAATATGATACAATAATTTAAATACTCTCAAAACAATAATTATTTTTTCTATAAACTTTCAAATAATAATGTTTTTAAATCAAATTCAAACTCATGATATAAATATACGTGCTTTTATGGGTGTATTCTATGATGATTATGTCTATGACAATTTTATATTTACTTTGTCTTTTTTAATCATTAGATCTATGTTGTGTTGATTGATACAATGGTTATAAAATGCAAAATAATGATAAATATTTCATAGACAAAGTTAACATAATTTACACTATTTATATGATAACAATTTATGAATTATTTCACGTGAAAATTTAAATATTCGAAGATTCTTTTTAGATATTTGTGTTTTCGTTATAATATGAGAAACATGCGTCTCTCATGGTTGATAAAAAAATAACACCATTCTTTTTATTACTTAGCATTATCAATTTTTTATTTGAATTGCGACTTAATGTCAATGCAACGTTTAAATGAGTGTTTGATGATTATTTTAATATATTTCTTCTTAAATATCAAATACTAGTGAATCGATTGAAACAAATGAATTTAAAAAATGAACTTCATTTGTAAATAAATTCATTTGAAAATGAATTTTATGTATAAGTCACTTTTAAAAAATGAATTACTATTGTTGACTCTTTCATACATAGTGTGGATTTGCAAAATTTCACCTAATTTGATGAGATTTAGTTATAACACAATACAAATCAAAATTTTGTGGTTGAGTTATGGAGAAGGTTGGGCATGGTTGCGCCATTCGAAATCATCAGGAAAGAATTTTGGCATCTCAGTGTTTGCTTCTTCTAGGAAGTGACGTTATTTTTCTAGCAGAGACTATGAGTTACAAAGAGACCCTTGCTTACTCAAACAACAATCTTTTGATGATACTATGCTAAAGATAGCTCTAATGGTGGTTGCTTAAATTGCTCTGCTAGTAATGTAGCTACTATTGGTTCAGATTTAGCATATTGTAGACTTTTCATTGTTTCTTTTTCGGTTTGTTGTGTTCCTGATTACTGCCCTAAGACTTTCATTCAGTGACATCACAAGGGTTGGTTTGAACGCTTAGGGCAATTGGGAGTGGTCATCCGCGCAAGAGCGCTTCTTCTTTGGGTCCCTATGACTGGTAGGGGTAGCATTGACTATTGGAGTGAGCCAATCTTTTCATTGGTTCTTTATAGCTGATAATCAGTATAAACATGAGTATTGTATTTGGCAATATATTTGTGAATCATGTTGCTCATTTACTTTCTGAAGCAATAGATTCTTTGACAAGTAAGAAAACTTTATTCAACTCGTGTCCAACCTTGATGAGATATGTAAATATCTCTGATTTAATACACTAAATTATCTTTCATATGCAAATATAATTTTTGTTCATTATAAACAAAAATATTTAGAATTAGACATGAATATCACAAAATTTAATGGAATTAATTTTTTCCAAGTAATGGCTAACAACAACAAAAAAAATATATATATCAACAACAGAAATATATATCAACAAACCATCGTGATATAAATTGCACCTAAAACAGAGCATCCACCGCTATCTGGATTTAGAACCCTCACCTACACACTATACATGCAACTGATTACGTCTCACCCTCCAGACGAGCAAATCATAACTGAATAAGTACCTAAAATCCAACGTAACTTTTCCTATATCAAAGAAAATTTAAAACTGTATTTTATAATAAACTAACTTATATTAAATTCCATTTTTATGCACATTATTAATCATTTCTTAATGTAGCACAAATGTCCAAATCATTAAAGCGGTATATGGAAAGCCCCACAATTATAACATCTGCCAAATTAATTACTAATAATGCTACAAATATATATATAAATGCAGCTCAAGCTAACACTCTACACATTATATAATTCAAAATTTGCAATCAATTTTTTAGAATTTTAAGATTTGGAGTTGGTTATATATGATAATCAGTGGTATTTGTATTACTGTTTGAAAGAAAGAATCAGGTGTGTTTTATTTTTTTTTGCATAAATAATTATGGAATTAAATTAATAATATATATTGTAAAACTGTGTAGGTTGTGTTTCTGGGCAAATGGCAATGATTGGTTGGTTGATAATCATCTTCTTAACATTCACTGATGTTTGTTTCTCTGGGTAAATTCATTATCTTGTATAAAAAACAGTTGGTCATGTATATATGATCGTCTCGTCGCTGAAAATATAAAAAAAATTCTGAAAATGATTATTTTATGTGTAATAAATCAAAGCAGGGAATTTTCATCTCCTGGGGTTCGACTGTACTGGAAAAAGCATAGAGTAATTATACATAATTTTCAGCATTAATGTTTTTGAAAGAAATAAAATGATTAATTATCCTTTGTATTAATTCAAACTAATGAATTAATCAATTACAGATGGTGTTAGACAATGGGATACTGCAAGTAAGTTTATCAAGTCCAGCAGGAGACTTAAGCGCAATAGCATTCAATGGAAATGATGCTCTTGAATTCCATAATAGAGAAAATAACAGAGGGTATTTTTTTAAAAAAATGCACAGTACTTACATTTCATAATCTCAATCTCTACATTAATTATACTAATTTCAAATATTAATTAATTACTTATGCATAATTAGGTATTGGGATATTGTTTGGAACAAGCCAGGAACTCGTGTAGCCTATGACAAGTATTTTACTATTCTTCTTTACTACTCATCAAATGTTAATTGTATTGTTTATGAACCGTTTATTGTTGTTGATGATTTTCTTATGTTAAACAACTAAAAGCAAATATTATTGATCATAATCAGTAACTTAAAAGTTAAATTATACTTCACTTTGATACCAAAAAAGCAAAACAACTGTTGAATAAGTTGCCAAACGATCATTAAAAATAAAAATTCGTTACAATTTTCAATGGAAGTGCAGATTAAGAGGAACAAATTATAGTATAATAATGGAAGATGAAGATCAAGTGGAAGTATCATTTACTAGAACATGGAATGCTTTTCTCAATGGCAACTCTACTGCCCCTCTAAATGTTGACAAGAGGTGATTTCATTTTTCTTCTCAATTTATTTGTTTTCCAAAAATATATCAATTTAAGCAACATGAGGTTGTTATATACTACAGGTAAAAAAATTGACATTTTATAATAACTGTACAAGCAGATCTGAGTACTTTTTCTTTTGTTTTGATCCAAAGCTACAATAAAGTACTAATGAAATTATAGACATTCAGGTATATATTGAGGCGAGGGAGCTCAAAGATTTACATGTATTCCATGTTAGAGCGCTTGGAAGGGTGGCCTGATGTAGACATTGATCAAATTAGACTCGTTTTCAAGCTTCAAACCGAGATGTAAGTATATTTATACATTTGATATATGTATCAAATAAGCATAAACTATGTAGTAACGAAACTGAGTAATTAATGTATAATATAATAAAGGATAAAGGACACGTTTGACGTTACTTTCCACGATCTCAAGACTGTTTTATAAAAGAACATGTCATCAAACATTTGTTTTAGAAAGCTAATAGAAAAGGCATAGTGAATGGTCAGGTTTGACATAATGGCAATATCAGATGATAGGCAAAGGAGGATGCCATCTGCTAAAGATTGCAGCAAAGCCAAAAGACTTGACTTCCCTGAAGCTGTTTTATTCAGCACTAATTCAACCAACCCACACATTAGAGGCGAGGTACATATAATAACTAATCTATGTTTACAATGTTAAACAAGGATTAGATAACAAAACTGTAACGGGCAATCCAGGTGGACGACAAGTACCAATACTCGAGCGAAAACAGAGAAAATAGAGTACATGGTTGGATAGCAGAGGAATCACGAGTCGGGTTTTGGATTATAACGCCTAGCGACGAGTTTCGGGCGGGTGGCCCACTTAAGCAAGATCTCACCTCCCATGTCGGCCCTACCGCTCTCTCGGTATGGACCCACTCCTCTTGTTAAGCATTATGCAATGTGATGTGATGTGATCAAGATTATAATAACACACCCCATTACATAACACGAATCAAGCGTCACATCATTTAATGCTATAAAATATTGAAGAGAGTATTGTTGTTGTACGTGGTAGATGTTTACAAGTACCCATTATACTGGGAAGGATTTGGATACAAAATACAGAAAAGGGGAGGCATGGAAAAAAGTATTGGGTCCAGTTTGTGTGTATCTCAACTCTGTTTCACCACAAGATCATCCCCTTCTACTTTGGGAAGATGCCAAACACCACGTATTCTCAACTGCCCTCATCTTTTTTTGTTTTTATTTTTACCCAGATGAATGCGTGTTGTTGAAACTAAATGAGCAGCGTGCCCATCACATACATCAAATGGTCAAAATAATTGTTTCACGTGGTAAAAAAAATTACTGTTTCTGCTTAAAATTTTATTTAACTAATATATTTCATTTTAGATGCTGAAAGAAGTGGAAAGGTGGCCGTACAGTTTTCCTCAATCAAAAGATTTCCCTTATTCAGATCAAAGAGCAACTATTTCAGGTCAATTGTTAGTCCATGATAGGTAATAATTATATATCATTTGTTTACGATATTTTTTTTTTATTAAATGGTTGTGTTACACAAAAATATATTATTCTTTCCTAATTAATTGATATTTTATAGGTACATTAATGAAAGATTAATGTGGGCTGGATTTGCATATGTGGGTTTGGCAGATCCAGGAGAAGTGGGCTCATGGCAAACACAATCTAAGGTCCTTCATCTATTAACAAATATTTCTGCTCTTTAGTTTAGTTAATGTTTGCTGCTGGTTGTTGAAAAACTGTTTATTGTTGCTATAGTTGTTCTGAATGGCAAAAAGGAAACCAAACATTTAGAATTGCAATTTGAATTATATAAAATAAAAGGCGGACATTGAACAAGTTCCCAAACAAATACTTGGTGCAAAAACAAAATAGACAATTGTTTAACGAATTCTCAAGCACTTAATTAGAGCAAGTTGTCTCTTTATATTAAATGGGTATTTGATAACTTCTTTATTGGTGGGAGGTAGCGGGTTCGATACCCAACATCTGCAAACATCCTTAATTATAAAAAAATTTAAGCACTTTATACATCAAAAATTTATAATAAATTTTCCAAGTGTACCATTTCGACTTGTTTTATCCAGTTTGAAGATGTATCGCAGTAACAAATAACTAGCATCTGCAACACATTTAAAAAAACACACCCAAAAATAAAAGTTAATTATTAATTATCAATATCTAAAATTAAAATAAAATCACTATTTTGTGTATAGGGATATCAGTTCTGGACACAGGCAAACAAGGAAGGGTATTTCTTAATTGAAAATGTTAGATCTGGAACCTACAACTTATATGCTTGGGTTCCTGGTTTCCTCGGAGATTGGAAATACAATATTAAAGTCCTTGCACAACCAGGTTTATAATACTTGCTATTTGGCATTCCTAGTCCCTTGCCTTCTCTAATTTCACACATCAACCCCCTAATTTTTGAATTGTATATCAGTTCTATATATCAAGTTAATTCTGTGAGCAGGAGAAGACATTGAATTGGGAGTAGTTGTGTATGAGCCGCCAAGAAATGGTCCAACCTTGTGGGAAATAGGCATTCCTGATCGCAGTGCTGCTGAGTTCTTTGTGCCAGACCCTCTCCCAAACCTTTCTAACAAACTATACATCAACAATCCCACTCAAAAGTAATTTATTGGCCCATTTAATTATTGATTAGCACTTATGAATTGATAATTATGATTAATTTGATTGCTGATCAGGTTTAGGCAATATGGATTATGGGAAAGATACACTGATTTGCATCCCACCCATGATCTCGTATATACAATTGGAATTAGTAATTATGCCCAACATTGGTTCTTTGCCCAGGTTCCCAGGTACTAATTAATGTCCTTTACTTTCTTCGCTTATTTCTCATGTTTTTATGGTTCAGGTCCAAATAATTGGTATATATTTACACTGAATTCAACTTCATTCAATAAAAAAAACCTGACAAAGGTAAATAAAGCTTAAATCCCGAATTAATCATAAATGGATACTATTGAGCAGGAATGTAGGAAATAGGACATATGAAGCAACAACATGGCAGATTAAATTTGAGCTTGAAAGTGTCAATAAAATGGGAGACTATACCCTCCAAGTAGCCTTAGCATCAGCGTCTGCTGCAGAACTACAGGTGATTAACACTACAACAATTGTTAGATTAACGCCAAAAATCATACATATTTAGCACTGAAATTCCATCTATATTATTTTTCGCGAATTTTGTTGCTAAATGAGATTTTATTTGTAGAAACTTTACGATATTACTACTAAATAAGTGTTTTGGTAACAATAAATAAATGCTGCACTAAAACTGTGGCCATGCATATTGGCAACTAGATTTGATATATTTCTTAAATGCTGCTTAATATGTTTCTTAGCAACTAAAATGCTGCTTAATATGTTTCTTAGCAACAAATTTTTTTTATTTTGTGGTAAATGTTTATTTTAGCAGCACTGAAATACTTTGCGGCAAATATATGTTTGCTACTAAATATAACAATGCTTTTTGATTTGGAATAATGAAGGTTCGATTCAATGACCGAAACAAGAGAAGGCCGCATTATACAACAAGATTAATAGGGAGGGATAATGCAATTGCAAGACATGGAATACATGGATTGTACTGGTTTTACACCATCAATGTGCAACCTAAATTACTTAAACTAGGAAACAACACTATCTATTTAACACAATCAAGAAGTAGTAGCCCTTTTCGTGGAATTATGTACGATTACATTAGATTTGAAGCACCTTCAAACGCCCCTAGTTCTTTACCTGTAGTACCCAAATGATCAATTTTGCTTGTACACACACACACCTTTTCCTTACTATATACAGACATTTTACTTTTATATGTTGTCCATCAATACATTTTGTTTAAAAGTACTGAAACAAAAAGAACTAAGCTGTGAAAAACATAATCAGGTGGCATTGCACATCTAAAGAGATAATAACCATACCTAATTGACCTTATTGGTTGAATAGAAAACCTGATCCAGTTCACGTGCATCAATTATTATTTTAAGTTCGAATGTTTCTAAACCCCTTTCTTTTAATTTTCGTTGGTTGGTACATTAACACCTTTATCTCTTGGTCAATGTTCATATATCATTTGTTGATGATTGACACCTGTCTAAGCTCAGAACAAGAAGCATAATTAAAGTGTACATTCTTAATCTTGAAATTAGGGTTCCTTAATCTATGGACTTCTTCTTTTTTTTTTTCCAGTTCCAACATCTTATTTTGCTAAGATCGAATCTTATTGGCCACCTTCACATGGGCTCTACTCAATTGCAATTATATTTGTATCTAATCCTCCTGCCACTTAATTTTGCCATTATTGCAGATTTGTCCAACCCTTAATAATCAGTTTTTCTTATTTAACAATAATTTAAGTTACAAATTTGTGCTTTACATCTTTAACTGTTGAATAAATTTATCTTTACATCTTTAATTGGCTAGATTTGTACAAGGTCGCCAATCCATAATATGTACTATACATCGTCAATCTATCGGTAAATTATTTGGGAACTCGGAATTCACAATTTTCTGAGAACTCAAGTTTAAGACCCAACTCCCTCCAAGACTAATCCGTTTGGTAACTTCAAATATAGCTATTTTTCCTTTTCTAAAAACAAAAGGAGATAATTAAGTGTTTGGTGTGAGATATACAATTTATCTGAAGATTACTTTTAACTATGGATATACGTGCTTTTTAAACCACACCAAAATACAGTTTTTCAAGGATCCTTTAGAGATTTGCATTATTATATTCTAATTAATCATTTTGTATGACACATAGATAATCTTCTAATTAATTAAAAATATGTTCATTTTAGTCATTTTACGTATCCAACAACAATTGTAAATCATGTTTTTACCAAATACAAAATACTAATTCAATTGATAATAAAACAACAAACCACAACAGCAAACAACAATAGTAAATCATAATAGCAAACAATACCAACAATGTAAAGTTGGAGAATCTTTCGATAGGAAAAAAGACATATAAGGGAATATATGATTTAATTGTTGGATGAAATCTATTATTGTTAACAATTGTCGTTTGTTATTGTAAAGATTCATAATTGGAGTTCAATATTAAGTTTACGTGCCTAGTATCATTTGCTAAAGATGTATAAAAGAGTTTTTTTTTTATTAAACGCAACATTTTAGTCTCACACGTGAAATCAGAAAAGGTAAAGTATAATTAAAGATTCTAACTAAATACCTTGCAGTGTTGGTACTTCTAAACAAACACTCCATTAGAATCTCTCTTCTTACAGGATGAAGAAATATTTTATATATGGCTATTGGGTATCATTAATAAAAAAAATTAAAAGAAAATGAATTGATTAATTATTAGAAACAATGATTTTTGTGGGTATATATACTAGCTAGTTTTTGAATAATCATACAAAAAAGTCTCCTTTTCTGGTGGTTCAGGTATCTTTTTTCTTTGTCTATGTTGAAGACTTGCTTTCTAAAACCAGACTAATTAAGGTAGTTATTCTGTTTTTAGATAAACCATTTGCATAAAAGTTATGACATATCGAACAAATATTGCAATATCTATAGGGTCTTATATCTGGCTATTTGTTTTATTAGAAGATGCAAATATAAAGAAAACCCGGAGACCAGCTCCCTCTAAAGTTAAATCGTTTATTAAATAGAAGAAGCTTCAAATCCAACAATATCTTGATTTAAGTGGTAGAATTTCGAGTCTTGCCAATAAAAAAATTGGTTTCTAACATTCAGTCATCCGGGTAATATAGCAAAAAAATGTTGTTTACAATTGCTAAAAAAACTTGAGAGGGCTAGAATACTGATGCACTTTCAAATTGTAAACCACAAAATACGTAGATGATATAAAGTAATTAAGGTTAGCCACTAATTAATTTCCGTTTACCATTATAAAATCAAGGAATCAACTCAACCTATTGAACATGAGTACAACTTGCCATAATTTCTTTTTTTATTCTTCTTGTAGGACCCAGTAGGGTGTAAAATAGGTCAGATGGGGTGAATGACTCTTTTTTTAATTCACTGTTTACTTCAGAAGGTTGCTTCTAAGTGAGGAAATATGCAAACAGAGATTTTATCCTGGTTCAGTCTCTGCCTAATCCAGTCCTTGGAAACTCCTATCCAAGATTTAATCCACTATCAACTCTTCTTCTAGTGAAGAGCAAACCCTTTACAAAGCTCTGATTGAAGTACCCTCCAACAGCCTATGCTTTATTGAGCTATACCAATACAGGAGTATCGTCCACCTGTATCTGAGGCTTTGAGCTGAAGTAACTTCCAACAGCTTCTGTTTCAACGAGCTATACCAATGCAGAAGTACAGTCCTTCTGTATCTGAGGCTCTTAGCTTCTTATCACCCTGAGTACCGTTCTCACAAGATCTCTAAGCTTCTTCACACCTTAATGAGCTATACCAATACAGGAGTACCTTCCTTCTGTATCTGAGGTTCTAAGTTTCTTATCTTCCTAAGCAACTTCCTCCCAAGATTTCTAAGCTCCCTCACACTAACAATGAACCAATTTTTATTTAAATTAGCAACTTTAAATCATCGATGTTTTAATTAGGCCACACAGGCCTTCTCAAAATCAAATCGAACATATGTGATATACCTTGTGCTAACCTTTGTGGATGCAAGTTAGATGTATGCTTAGGATTTATTTTCCTTCGGGTATTGTAAATAATTTACGGAAATTGTAATTAATAGGTTAGGCGGGCGGTTGCATCCCCTGAGGTTTTGTAATTTTTGCAATCTTTACTTTTCCGTATTTACTTTCTGCATTTACTTAATGCTTGATGTACGGATTTATTGCTTTCCACATGCGCGTTAATTCATTCATTTAAACTCGAAAACGACCTAACTGCGAATATGCGCAATTAAGAAAATACGATTTTCTGTAGATGTAATATAATGTGATCCAATAAGAAATAAGCAACTTATCCCGAACCCGAATCTCTGTGTCTTAGTGGACCATCCCCCGGACGTTAAGCCTCATAAGATTCTAATTCTTGGAAAGAGCTAATCCAGGTGGCGACTCTACACTAAGAGACGGCGGATTCGGGTTCGAACCGATCTGAATAATGTTTTCGCTCTCTCTTCCAAACCTTTTCTCGGGTCCCCGACCAGGCGAATCAACTTTTTCCAAACGCCCCGGTGGACCGCGCCTCTCATCCCACGTGCCCTTGGCCCACCGCTCCATGTCGTCCGCTCACAGCTGTGTCTTCACAGCCTCTTCTTAGGGCTACGCCTTCATCCTTCAAATTTAGCAGCTTAGCCAAATATGCAAGACTAGACTTGTTTGTCGGGCGGGCTGGGCTTGGCGGGTTTTTTACAAAAAACGTTAACCCAAGCCCATACTTTAGAACTTTGGGCTCGGGCAGGGTTTACAAGGTCATTCCCAAGCCCGGCCCAAGCCAATGAATATTTTTTTTATTATAAATTTTTTTATTAAACTAAGCTAAAAAAATATAAAGTAGATCAAAATATGTTTAAATTTTTAAAATAATTGCATTGTTTACTTAAAATCTTTAATATTTAGTAACGTTTATTGTAATCAAGTATACAAATTTAATACGATAAAATATAGGAACTTAAAATAATAATAAATTTATATATAAATATATAATAAATAAATAAAATTATTCATCGGGCCGGGTTTGAGTCGGGCTTGGATATTTATATAAAAACCAAGCCCGATCCATAAATCTTCGAGCTTCGACGGGCTCGGGCTTTTTTAAAAAACGAGTGTCCAAACTCGACTTGTTGAAGCGGGCTCAGGCCGGGTCGGGCGGGTACCCCGGCCCGCGAACAGGTCTAGGCAAGAGTAATGATTATCTCATTTCCTTTTACTTTGGTTTTGAGTTCTTCATCACTTATAGTGCATCTGTGAAGATTTTTATAGAACTCAGACACAATCTTTGGAAAAGTTCATTCTTTCAGCCTCAACCATGTTCTAAACTGGTGAAATTCGATGGTTGGTTTAAATGAGGGTCCCTCAAGGAAGGCATTGTCTCCCAGAAATCGTTGGGGGATGATGATAGTGAGATTTGACTTGTATAGAATAGGTTCAAAGGTCTTTGGAGGGATTTTAATGATGACTTGTTCTTTGGGGCCTTCTTTTGATGATCTGGTTCTTTTAGGAGCTATTTAAGTAGGTAAGGTTTGAAAGAATTAGGGTTCTTAGAAGAGAGGGTTTCTTAAGAAGCTTAGAGAAATTCT